>MCFH01000022.1:600000-816381 GCA_002104945.1 Piromyces finnis
AAAGCTAATAGTACAGCTATTTGCAATTAAAAAAAAAGTATATATAATAATATATTATATGTATTTTTGTATATTAAATAATAAAATTTAAACTTTTTTTAAATGTAAAGGTCTATCATTTCTTCATTATATATATTTAGTTTTTTTTTTATCCTGTCTTATTTCATTTCTAAATACGGCACTCAAAAAAAAAAAAAGGTGCCATTTTATTAATAGAATAATTATATTTTATTAAAATTATTAAAAAAAAAAGTATCTTTATAGTAATAAAGAAGGAATAAATAATTAACATTTATACTTTTTATTTAAATTGAATACTACCGTTTTACACAATAAATGTAACTATTTATATAATAAAGTTTAACATTTCATTTTTGATACACATCAAAACTAAAAAGTACAATAACAATTTATTATAAAAAAATAATTATAGTAACATTTATTATTTAATGAATCTTAATTTTTTTTTATATAAGATTTTATTGTTGTGATGATAATGACAAACTTTATCCTTTTTTTTTTTTTTTTTATTTAATAGGCTTATTAAAAAGAAAAGATAAATTAAAAAGATAGTGTTGAATTATTGTTAAGGTGTAAGAAAGTAATTAACTAAAACTTTAATAATAATCAATTATACATGAACAAGTGAAATGTGTTTTTAAAGAGTTTTACCTTTTTTTTTTTAAGTTTTAAATTTATCAAATTTATCAAATTAAAGTTTTTTTTTATTACATTATTTACGGTGTTTTTTTCAATTTTTTTTTTTTTTTTTTCATTCTCACCATCATACTTTATCGTGAATGAATGACTTTTAACTTTTATATTTTTTTTTCTATACAAGTAAAAGCAAATAATTAAAAAAAAAAAAAACGGTAATTTTTTTTAATTAATTATTTCTTTATAAAGTTTATTATTATTAAAGAGAGAGGTATCGTGGTAGCTATATAGATAATGCTACTTTATTAATGAAATAGGCCTAACATAATATGAAATAAAATAATTTTTTTTTATTTAAAAATATATAATATAGTTATTATTACATTTTCATGATTAGATATTCTAATAGAAATAAAAGTCATGATACTTGTAGAATAATAACATTCCTTTAAAAGATGTGTGTGCATGTAGGATTCATTGATGAGAATCATTGAATTTAATTATCATTTATTTAATTTAAATAAAAATTTTTATTTAATAAAATGTTTTTTTTGGGTGGAGTTTTAAATATTATTATGAAGTATCAAAAGCATGATCAAACAAAACCAAAGCTAAAAATATCAAAAAGTCAAAAAATAAAAAACTGTTTATTTATTATCATTATTTCATTATTAATAAAAAAAAAAATAGTTTAAATTTTAAAATTATTTTAATTAAAATTAAAGTTTTCAATTTTTTTTTAAAAAAATGGATGAATTTATTTTTAAATTATAATTAAGGTAAATATTGAAAAACAAAAACAAAAATTAAATTTTTAATTAATTTTTATTTTTTTTACTTTTATTGATACTTTACATGATTAAAGAAAAAAAAAAAAAAAAAGGAAAGAAAAAAAAAAAAGGAAAGAAAAAAAAAAGTAAAATGGGAATACTTAAATTTTATTATTATTATTTATCAAGAGCTTTGCTAAAGGATTAATTGAACCAAAGGTCAAAAAAAGATGATTATAAAATAAAATTAAAATAATTAAAATTAATAAAAGAATTATAACAATAAACCTAAAAATTAATAATAAAATTCAATAAAATTATATAAATAACGCCCTTTTAAAAGTGCCGTTTATAATTATTATTTAATTATGAATGACCTTATAAACTTTATATTTAAATTGAAATCTTAAATTGACGACAATTATTTATTTATCAATACTAAAAAAAGTTTTTAGTTATTGTGGAATAGAGTATTACTATGACTTTTTATTTAAAACTTTATTCTTAATTAATTTGGTTTCCATGCTATAAATAAAACTTTTATGGAAAGAATAACAAGTTAATAGTAATTACAGTTACAACTAATAACAAAAAAAAATAATACAAACAATTCAATAATACTAATACTAATACAAATAATAATTAGAGTAATAATAATAATACTAATACTACTACTACTACTACTAATAATAATAATCATAATCATAATAATAATAATAATACTAATACTAATACTAATACTAATACTAATACTAATACTAATACTAATACTAATACTACTACTAATACTACTACTACTACTACTACTACTAATAATAATAATAATCATAATAATAATAGTACTAATAATAGTAATAGTAATATTAATAATATAGAATACTTTTAGAGTAAGAATAAATTTTTTTAATGATCATTTAAAAGCTTTAACATGAGTACTAATAAATTATTGAGAATACAATGATGCCAAAAAACTTGACACTAGGAATGAAATTACATACAATAAATATGATTTATTTTTTTTTTCTATAATTTCTCCTTCTTTTTATTATCTTTCTTTTTACCTTTTTTCCTTTTGCTATTTTTCCTTTTATTTCTTTTTGTCATCATTTCTCTTATTACCTTTTTTATTTCATTTTCTTCTGTCATCTTTCTATCATTTTTCGCTTTTTTTTTTTTAGTAAAGTTGCCATAAAAGTTCATAATTAATTTTTAATAAAGAAAAATCATTTTTTAATAAATAGTTTAATTTTACCAGCAATTAAAAAAAATTAGAAAATGATGTGGCGGTGAGCTTATAAAAAATTCTTATTTTCACCACCACCACCACTACTATTACTACTATTACTACTATTACTACATTCCTACTATTATTACATCATTATCATTACTACTACACGGTATTATCAGTATCATTGACTACTGTTACTATCACCACCACTACCTACCTTCTTATAATTTGATACTTTATTATTAATTAAACTTTTATATTATTTAGTATTCTTTCTTTAATTTTATTATTTATTAAGGTTTAAAGGTTAAAAGTCTATTTTTTAATAATAAATTTAATTTTATAATTAAAACGGTGAATATATTAAAACAAAAGTCTACATATATTATATTATTATTTCAATATATAATTTCATTGTTTCTATTATTTTAGTAATTAATTAGGATTGTATTTAAATATATAGTTTAAATAAAAGTTAATAGAATAACAATTAATAACAATTATACTTTAATATATTTTAATATTAAAATAGAATAGGGTTTGTATAAAAATTATTTTTTGTCTTAAAATCCTTAAAATTGATTGGACGGTGATTTTTTTAAATACATTTTATAATTCAACTATATTGTAATAAATTGTATCATATATTAGATAGATGATTTTTATTTTTTTGTTCTTTTTAATATTAAATATAATTCATTTTAACCAATGAAATATCTTCTTGGATGTTAAAAAATAATACAGAATCTTACTTTTTATGATAATAAATAATTATTTCTTAATTTAGTAAAAATTTTTTTGTAGTTCTTATTCAATTTGACAGTATATTGATAATATATTAGAATATATGATAGAATATAATAATCCAAATAAATATTGTTTATTATTATATGATACAATAAAATATTGATATAATCTATCATATATTATATACAATAATTATACATTTATCTACGTTTTTTATATTGCTAATTTATTTTTTTGTAATTTAATATTTTTTTCCATAATATATAGGATTCTAATTCTAATTCAATTCAATTCTATTTATTTTATCAATTGTAATATACATTTCCATTTATTAATTAATTTAGCCACTTGTATTTATCATATATTGAAGTCTATTCATCATTGAGACGCTGACTGGAGCTTTAAAAACTTTAAAAGTAACCTATTCAATTAATAAAAAAAATTTATATATATAAAGCCTTTTTTCTTTTTTTTTTTTTTTTTTTCAAGTTTTACATT
The DNA here is from genome assembly GCA_002104945.1 of Piromyces finnis. NCBI lineage: Eukaryota > Fungi > Neocallimastigomycota > Neocallimastigomycetes > Neocallimastigales > Neocallimastigaceae > Piromyces > Piromyces finnis. The sequence goes on from MCFH01000022.1 coordinate 603,901, forward strand.
TTTAAAATTGTTTTATTATTTATATTAAAATTTGCAATTATTTATTTTATTTATATTTTTGTAATATAGATTTAGTTATCAAAAATATTTATAAATAATATTAAATAGAATCAACTTTTTTTTTTAGATCAATTTTAAATTATATTAATTTATTATTAGACGAATAAAAAAAGTTTTTTAATTTTTAATTACACCAATCTTGTATATATTATATATAGACTTTTAATAATAAATAAACAAAAACAAATTCAATCTATCAATAAAAAAAAAATTCAAAATCAATTGTTAAAATAAAATAAAAACAACAACAACAACATGAATTCAAAAAGTATATTATTCATTTTTGCTTTATTCGCTTTATTCAGTTTAGCTTCAACCAATGTTGTTGCTCAAGAAAAGAGAAATGTTAATGATGATAATGAACTTCTTATGGAAGCTGTTAAAATGATTGAAAAACTTGTCAATCTTAAGACAGAAAGTGATAGTGTTTCTGAACAAATGAAAAACACAGTTACTGAACAACTTAATGCAGCTGATAACAGTAAGAATATGGAAGAAGTTGATATGGTTGAAGAAGGAAATAATGATGATTTAGAAGAAGTTGAAGTTCTTACTGTTACTGTATACGAAGATGAAGAAGAAGATGAATTTGGTGGTGTTGATGGTAATGCTGTTTTAAACAGCCTTGAAGGTGAAGAAGATATTGTCGAAGAAGATGGTAATGGTGAAGAAGGTGTTGATGCTAACATGGATGTTCTTCCAGAATTAAATGTTAACCAAGGTTTAAATGTTGTTGAAACTGAAATGAACAATGATGATGATGAAAGTGTTGATGTTTCAATTGATTACAATGTTGATGAAAACAATTTAAAGGTTGCTAATGATGGTGTAAACAATTACTACGTTGTTGATGTTGAAAACTATACTGATGAAGAAGGTACTAGAGATTCTTACATTGTTGATTTCTCTAATGTAGATGAATTAGAAAAGGACGAAAGTAATGCTGGAAAGATTGTTGGTGGTCTCGCTGGTGGTGCTTTCACTATTGCTCTTATTGCTGGTTTCGGTTACAAATACACTCAACGTAACAAGCGTGTTTTATTACCATTCCATGAAGATCTTGAAAAGGGTGAATTCTTTGATAAGAACTCCACTGAACACATCATTCCAGTTTGGGCTGCTACTGTAAAGAAGGAAGAAAGTGAAGAAGAAAAGGAAGAAGAAGAAAAATTATTTGAAGTTGTCTACAACTACGAACCAGAATTACCAGATGAATTAAAGTTAACTGTTGGTGATAAGATTAAGATTAAGGAAATCTATGAAGATGGTTGGGCTTATGGTTACAACAAGACCACTCAATTATTTGGTACATTCCCATCTACCTCATTAGGTGAAAACTTCAACCCAGAATCTGTTCCACAATACAAACCAGAAGAAATTGCTGTTGAAATGAACGACAATATGGTTGAAGAATTAAAGAAGAAAATTGTTGAAAGCAACTAAGCTTTTTTAAAAATTGCACATTACTTTTTACACATTCGCAAAAGTAAATATATAATTTTTACTTAATACACGCGTCGTATTTATTCATATAATAAATCATGAATAAAATAATATTTATTTTTATTATTTAAAGTTGTTTTAGAAATCTAATAATATAGTTTTTAATTTTTTTGGAAATTTGCCTATTTTTACCGTTATTATTACTAAGGGTAGAAAGAAGCATTAAATAAATAATAATCAAAGAAATTAAGGGATTTTTAGAAAACAATTATTTATTATTTTTTTTAATTTTATAATTTGTAATTTTAGATTTATAGAAATTTATTTATAATATCAAAAAAACTATTTTCTATTTTGTAAATAGAAAAACAAAAGGCCAATATTCTTTTCTAGAAAGAATTAGAATAACATGGTATGATGGTTATTTTGATATTTATTATCTATTATATTAGTTGATAAATGGTTTTTATATATTTTATATTATATATTTTTGTGCCAATTTATTTTTACAACTAATAATGCAAATATATATATATATAAATATTAATATTTTCAAAACAAAATTTTTTAATTATTAATTTGTAAATTAATACAAATTTTACTTTCTGAAAAAAAAAGAAAAAAAAACGAAAAGTAAAAGCTTTTTTTTTTTATTTCTTTTATTTTGTTTTAATATCATTATTTAGATGATGTTTTAGTTTATTAATAAAAATATAAAAACTTTTTTATAAAAAAAATTGTTTTTAAGGGTTTTTTTTTTTTGTAAAAGAGATAATTTTGTTGATATTATTTCTCTTAAACTGTATTATTAAAGATCTCGTCCAATCTATTCCTCCCATGTTTCATTACTCTTGGGCTAAAGAATCTTGTTCATTACATAAGAAGCTTATGAAAATTAATATTAAAAGTATTTAAAGATATTAGATTGGTGTTCCATTTGATAAGAATCTGTCCCTTAAACCAGTTATTAAAACTCTTAATAACAAGGTTTTGAAAGGACTTTTTTCAGTCAGTAAATTTTTAAGAAATCCTAATATTCCTATTCCCTTCAAAAAGCTAGTACTTAACTCGCAAGTGATTAGCAGAGTTTCATACTTTGCACCATTACTTGGATCCAACAAAGCTAGGTCTAGGATTGCTCAGAAGCATGTTAACAAAGGAATACGATGGGTTGCCGGAGTTTATAAAGCTGTATCGTTTATATCTTTATACTCTATCTCAAAAAATTTGAATATTCCTCCATTGTCAGCCAAATGTGCTTTAGCTCAGGTTAGATGTTTTAACAAATGGAAAAACTCAAATTGTATTATCTCATACCTTGTCAATTACATTCCTAAATTTAGAAAATACACGTGGTGCAAATCAAGTAGGACACTTGATAAAAAACTAAAGAAACATGGAGATATTAAAGCAGTTAAAAACTTTTATTGGAAAGATCTCAAAGGGAATTCAATCAAAGCGCAATATTATGATGATAATAGATTTATTGAAACTAAAGATTTCATTAAATTATGTTATGAGTACCCAGAGTTTGCCTATGGCTTCTACTGGCTATTGAAAGCAAGAAGCGGATACAAGTTGGATGCTAGAGTTGCCAAAGCTGCTAAATTTGTTGATCCAGTTTGTCCTAACTACTGTCCATGTTGCAAGTGTGGAGATCAAAGTATTAAACATTGGTTATTAGATTGTCCAACATTTAGAGATATCCGTATTAAACATTGTGATTCTATAGTCCAGCTATTAAATTTTTTCAGTCAACGTAATTCCAATAGTCCTATCAATAATAATGAAATTGATAATGTCAGCAGAGATAGCAATAACAGTAATAGTAATAGTAACAATAGTAATAATAACAATAGTAATAATAACAATAGTAGTAATAGTAATAATAGAAATAGTAATAATAACAATAGTAGTAATAGAAATAATAATATTAGTAATGATAGCAATAGTGATGATAATAATTCTAATTTAGATAGTAATTTAGTTAATGATAGTAATAGTTCTAATAATCCGGTGAATATTAATGCGTATGATTATTCTAGTGTGTGCAGTAAAATATTTAAATTCCTTCTTGGGGGAAGAAGTTTTAACAATATTAATTACAATTCAAGGGAATGGAAAGAACTTTGTAAGCGTCAGATTCAATCTGGTACTAATGAAGGAACACCATTCTTGACGGTAACAGCGGAACTTCTAACCAAAATCATGCCTTTTGCTATTGGCCAGCAATGGTCAATGTTCAAAAGGTTTGAAGCAACATCCAAGAGCGTCAATGCTGAAGAAACAGTAAGACAGGCCAGGAGGGCCAGCGCAACCAATGGAGATCATAATTTTGTCCCATGATAAAATTTTGATCTTTGGCTCGGTGTCCCATTGGAAGTCAAATATAATTATTATACTTTAGTATGATAGTGGCTTTCTTACTTTAATTAAAATTACTAGAATACATTATACCCAATTTTTATTCATTTGTGTTTATTTAAACATATTTTTTTTTATATTTAATTTTTTTATTACATGTATTATAATTTTAATTAAATTAATAATAAAGTTTAAAATATTTGATGCCGTTAAAAAAAAAAAAAAAAAAAAAAAAAAATACTCCTTGAAATGAAAGTATGAAAAACAATTTATAACTATTTTTTTTACGTTTCTTCTTGGTGGAACTTTAGCATATAATGCGCTACAAATCGATAAAGCGGAACAAAAATATTTGAATGAACAACATAGTAAACATACTACTACTACATACTACTACTACTACTACTACTAATACTACTACTAATACTACTACTAATACTAATACTAATACTAATACTAATACTAATACTAATACTAATACTAATACTAATACTAATACTAATACTAATACTAATACTAATACTAATACTAATACTAATACTAATACTAATACTAATACTAATACTAATACTAATACTAATACTAATACTAATACTAATTACTAATTACTAATTACTAAAACAATAATATTAAATATAATAATAATAATAATAATAATAATAATAATAATTATGATTATAATTAGAATAATAGTAACAATGTTACTACACCTAACTACAATAATATTAGTATTATTATTAATTAAAAATATTATTATTTAATCATAATTTAATTTAAAATTCATTTTATTAAATGATCCTCCCTTACTAAATTATTAAATGAAATATTAAAAATCATATTAAAAAATTTTTTTTTATTTCATTGGATTTTAATATTTCATTTGTTTTTTTTTTTGTTATTTATGTATTTGTCTTTTATATGTAAAAAAAAAGAAACACATTAATAAATAAAAAAAAAAAAAAAATGGTATCCCTCTATTTTTATCAAGTTTTCAATCATTCATTTTGCCAAAACATTATTTTTATTGATATACCTAAAATTGTAAGCAAGCAAAGTCAGTTTGTCCGAGTGGTTAAGGAGTCAGACTTGAAATCTGATGGGCTCTGCCCGCGCAGGTTCAAACCCTGCAGCTGACGTTACACTTTTACATTTTATTTAAACCTAAATTTTTTTACCATTTCCTAAAACTATAATCAATAGAAGCTTGGCTAATCCATTATTGACTATTAAATTTTTAAACAATTACTGAACTTTTAATATTTATTTATTTATTTATGAAATATATACCCTAGATGATTTTAAAAACCCTTTATTATCCTAATTTCCATAACCATTATATTATTACTGATTCTAATTAATTATAAAAATAGTTTATACCTCAATTTATGTTTTATCTATTTGCTATCAACTGGTTTTACATAATATAATGTTATTATTATTATTATTATTATTTTTGGATCCATTACCTTTTTTTTCTTTTTTATTTTGAATAATATTATAACAGTAATGGAGAAAAACTTATTTTCTTTATTAATTCATATTCACACATAAATAAGTAAATAAAAAAAAAAGAGAAAATATTATCACTATTTAATATATACTTTATTAATTATTATACATTATTATTTATGCATATATATATAAAACAAACAAACATAAAGAATAGACTTTTTTTTTATTGTTTTTAATATTTATTTAGTTATAATAACATATAACAAATACTATAGTAGAAAATAAAAAATAAAAGATTATTAAATTTTATTACTAATTTTTTTTAAGTTATGAAAGAGAAATTATTAAAAAAAAATTAAATATATATATTGATATTGATAGAAAAACAATTATTACCAAGATAGAATAAATAGCTTTTATAAAAAAAAAATATAATAATAAAAGTCTATTATATTATATTTAGTATTAAATACTTTTTTTTTTTTTTTTGTTCTTAAATAGAATAACAGTACTTTCATTATTAAATTAAAAAAATTAATTTATATTTCTTTAATTCTCCCTTTTTTTTTTAAAGACTTTAAAATTATATAAATTTTATTCTATTATTCTTTATTTTTCTTTTATTCTTTTTTTTTTTTTTTTTTTTTTTTTAATAGCTATATAAAAGTATTATTTATTTTTTTCTATGATAATTGATTTAGGATAATGATGAGGTTGATTAAAATAATAATTAAATGTGATTTTGGCTTTTTTTTTTTTATTATTATTATTATTATTATTGATTTTTAATGAATTATTTTATTTTATTTTTTTATAGTTCTTTATGAGAGATAACATTTTGGATATTAGAAATAAGACCAACAATTTTATCTTTACAATCAAATGGGTTTGTTCTAATAATGTAATATATGTAAAGTGAAATCATTCCGATTATAAAAGTGTCTGAAAAAAAAAAAAAATAATAGTTCACATATATAAATATATACATATAAAATTGTTAATTATAAATTCTTATTTTTTTCTTATTTATTTATTTTTTTTTTCTATTGTTATAGTGCTTTATTATTTTAAATATTTAATTATTTTAGTAATTACAAATAATAGCCTTTTCCCAAGTATCAAGCATATATAAGGCTGTTGTAACTTCAAATTGGTAAATTTTTGTAGCTAACCAATTTCTTTCTTTTAATTCTTGAGTCATGATTACTTTTTTTTTCTTTTAAAAATACAATATATAAATGTATATTATAAATATAAAATCCTTTTTAATAATTCACTTTTCCTTTATTATTATTAATATTTTATAGTATTTATTTATATAAATTCATAGTTTATCTTTACTTTTTATTCGAAGAAGAATTAATAATAAAAACTTTTAATTTTTTTTTATCTTTTTATTATTAGAAATAAAAAAAGTATAAAAATTTTTATTATTATTAATTATTTTTTTAAAGGAAATAATATAATTTTTTAAATTTAAAATAAAAACAGTTCCATTAATACATTATGTAAACAAATGTATACATTATCATTGAATAAGACAAAAAAAACTTTTTTTAATATAAAGAAATTTTTTTTTTTATTTAATTTGTATAATAGCATCATAAAAAAAAAAAGTAAGAATTATAATAAAGAAATTTAATATATTAAACTAAAAGGAAGATATTCCTTTTTTTATTTTAAATAACATTATTTAAATATGTGTTTCTTTTTTTTTTTTTTTTCATTTACTGGGAGGATAATATGAATCATTTTGATGGCCTTGATAGAGCAACATTATAAGCAAAATATTACATTTCAATTCCATTAATATTAATTATAATAACAAAGACGTATTGAATATAATTGTTTTTATTTTCTTAAATTAATAATAATCAATTATTTAAATATATTATGTTTTTACAAGACATTCAAAAACAATTAATAATTATTAAAATTATAATGTATATATAATAATTTTTGTCAATTATCAAAGATGATTAAATACTGTTGGATAATAGATCAAAGACAGAGAAAAAAGAAAATAAAAAGATCAATTAAATATATATTAGAAAGAATTAATAGAAATGGAAAATTCAATTTAAATAAAATGAAAAGTATATTAATTTGATATAAAAGGAGAAAGAAAAAAAAAGTAAAGTAAAATGAAACATTAATCTTTTAATATTAAATATTTATCAAAATCAGATTTTCAGATGTTTTTCTTTTTTATTTTCAACATAAAAAATTCATTAAAAATACATTCAAAGCGAATTTTTATTTGAAACTTAATATTAATTGAATAGTTTGAAATTATGTCAAAAATCATTGTTTACCATATATATATATATTTTAAAAAAAAAACAATTATACAATCATCTCAAAATGTAAAAGGATTTCATCTAATCATTAAAAAACTTTATTTCATCAAATATAAGATTTAATATATTATTAATTACTAGTTTTTATTATCAGCAAAGATTAATATTTATATTAAAGTAAATGAGCTAATTAATTATTATTATTATTATCATCATTATTTTTATTGTTTTTAATAGAATATAATTTAAAATGTCTATCGGAATTCCAGTAAAATTACTTCATGAAGCTCAAGGCCATACTGTTTCAGTAGAACTTTGTACTGGTGCTTTACTTCGTGGTACTTTACATGAAGCTGAAGATAATATGAATATTCAAATGCGTGATATTACAATTACTCAAAGAGATGGTAGAGTTTCTCAACTTGATCAAGTATATATTCGTGGTTCTAATATTCGTTTTGTTATTGTTCCAGATATGTTGAAAAATGCCCCAATGTTCCAAAATGGTGGTGTTAAGGGTAAAGGTGTTGGAAGAGGAACTAAAACTACCTTATCAAGAGGTAGAGGAAGAAATTTAAGAAGACCATCAAGAGGAATGTAATTTAATTTACAAATTAAAAAAAGTCAATATTAATTTATAATAATTTATTTTTTTTTAATTACTTCAAGGGATATGAAAGAATAAGAAAAGAAGAAGAAGAAAAAGAAAAAGATTATTGAATTCTTATACATTCTTTTTTTTTTTTTTTCCGAATAATCCCATATTAATATAATATTCAATTGTTAAACTCATCAATATTCTAACAAAGAAAGAAAAAAAAAAAGATATATATATATTAATTAGATTATTGTACAATCAATATATCTATTTTTTTTTTTCACAACAATTAAAAATGTTTTTTTTTATTCATACTAATATAATTCTTAATTACAACCATGGAATAAATTGCAATATATATATATAAACAATTAAAGATTTTATAAAGTTTAAAAATTAGATAATTAAGGTGTAACTTGATTTTTGTTTTTCGATTTTATTTTATGATGAGGATTTCAAAGGAAACTTTTTTTTTTTTTTTTTTTTTGAAAATATTAACAATATAGCCTTGAATAATAAATATTAATTTATCAAAACCAGCAAATAAGCAAGCAAGTGAACCGATAAAAAAAAAAAAAAGTGTTTTGCATAAAATAGGAATTTCTAGTTTATGTTAATATAATTTATTTTGTTTTATTTTAGGTATTTTTTTTTTAATAAATAATTAACCCATAATTTATATCATTTGAGTTTAAATAAGTCTACTTATTCTTAATATTTGTAGCAAGGATGTTCAATATCAGAACAGCAACAGTAACAACAATATTTATTATTTTATATAGTTTTTAACAAAAATTATTATTGATATGTCATCGAGAATATCAAGTTATATAATTATATTTTAATAAATAAACTATTTTTTTTTATTACTCATAGAATTCGTTAAATTAGATAATATATTATAGAAAGGATTATTCTTTTTTTTTTTTTTTTTTTTGTTATTTTCGATATTTAAATGGGTCAAAGAGTATGAACTAAAAAAGGTCAAATTTTAAAAGCTAATTTTTTTTTTTTTAATTATTTATAATAATAATAATAGTAAAGATCATATTATTTTTAAAAATATTAAATATTTAAAATTCATTTCTAAATATAAATTATATATATGTATTTATTTAATCTCAAGTTTTCCTTTATATAAAGTTACCTTTTGCTATTGACTTTCAACTGTCATGTAATTGTTTAAAATTATTAAAATAAGCCCTGGAAAAGTCACAAATTTAATTAAAATTAATAAACCTAAAAAATACTATTTATTATTAATTAAACTTTTTTTTTTTTATTAAAAAATGGATAAAAAAAAATTAGTTTTTATCTTTAAATTTTTTTTTTTTTTTAATCTATATATAATTAATATTTGTGTGTAAGGTTGTAAATGTTATTATTAAAAGGTTAACCACCACCACCACCGCCACTACAAATAATGAAAGGCTAATTATTGAATAATTCTTTTTTTTTATTATTATTATTACTATTATTATTATTATTTCTAGTCAATTAAACATTTACTTTTTCTAAAATAATAATAAAAATAATTATAAAACCAACAACAACAATAAAGAAATAAAAATACAAAAAAAAAAAAAAAAAAAAAAAAAAATAAAGCGGTTTCTTAATAGTTTCTAACAACGATAACAAATTATCTATGTATTTTTTTGAATAAGAAATAAAAATTGAATTATCCGTATTGTTAAAATATTAAAGTATAATGATACTTGAATAATACAATAATAAAATAAAATTACTCATCAACACAACAAAATTAATAAATAATTTTAAAAAAAAAAGCTGTGCATTTTTAATAATTAACAACAACAACAACAACAACATTCATAACAATTTCGAATAATATATTTTCTGTCATTAGTAAAAAAAAAAAAAAGATAATAATAATAATAATAAAAACACTAAAGATATTAAAAGAAAAAGTGTCAATTCGATATAGTAGTAATTTAATAATTTATTTTTCTTTTAAAAAGTTACATTAATATTTGTTTAATTGAAAATATTTAAATAATTACTTTTTTCTATTATTTTAAATATTTTGTAATTTAATCATTAAAAAAAAAAAAAGTAAAATTATAAATAATTCATATTCTCTGATACATAAAAAATATATTTGGTTTTAATTCAGGCAAAAAAAGAGGTAAGAAGTTATGACCGATAATGAATATATATATTTTTAAAGAAGCAATATATATACTTTTAATTAATTTTATGCACTATATATATATTTTTTTTTAATTTTATATAAAATATTAATTAATAGCCGTTAATTCGAATTATCAGTGTATAAAGTTATATACTAATAATAAATTAATAGAAAATATAAATTTACCAATACAATATTATAAATCAAATTATTAATAAAAACAATTTATTTTAATATTAAAAAAACAAGTATAAGAGAACCAAATATATATATAAATACATATATACATTATTTATTCTTTGTATCAAATAATATTAACCATTAATATTAACGAAAAGTCTAATTGAAAATAAATATATAATATACCAAAATATAACTATTTTAAAAATTTTATAAAATTTTATTATATCATTATAATTCTTATTAATATTTAATATAAAAACAACTTGAAGAAGAGGGGGGAATAAAAAAATGAAGAATTTTGTTTTATATAAAAGATTATTTATATGTCAACTATTTCTAGTATTTATCCATATTTTTTCCATTTCTGGATTAATAAAGTTTATTGGCTATATAATTGGAATATTGGGATTATTATCTCTTGCTTCACTTATTTTCCAAGTTTATATAAAACCATCACAGAAAAAAGTTACAGATTTTGATTTAAAAAAGAGTCATGTTTCATTTCCTCGGTTTGCTCAAGCGATGGAATGGGAAGATTTTGAAAAACGTAGAATAAATGAAGAAACTCCAATTACAATTCCATTGTTAGTACCTTCTTTGAAAATAAATGCTCGTGTTCATAGACTTTTAAATAATGTTATTAAGGATTTTATATTAGATTGGTATAATGAGCTTACATCAAGTAAATCCTTTTTTTATGAATTAGAAAATATTATATATACTGCAACTTCTGTTATTATTGATCACCTAAAAAAGGTAAACTATGAAGATTTCATTGGAAAAAAAGCTATTCCAATTGTATACAATCATATTCATGAATTTAATTTAGCAAGAGAAAGAATCTCAATGATTAATTCAGGAAATCCAGAATTAAAAATATCCATGTATTATAATTATGGTAAACTCCATCCAGCAGTTTTACCCACATTAAATTCCACTCAAAAATTAGAATATAACCATTTAAGAAAAATTTTTGAAAAAATAATACCAATTCTTTTGGATAAAAAGGTTTATCAAAGTAGAACTATTGTTGTTCTCATAAGAGAAATATTGGTTTGTAAAGTAATACAACCATTAATTGATATGCTTTCTGATCCAGATTTTTATAATCTTGAATTTATTGATTTAGTAAGTTATAATAATAAATACTAAACATTAGATAGAAAAAATAATAGTATCAAGAGGATTACATTCTTTTTTTTTCTCTTTCCTTTTTGCTTATTATTATTATTATTATTATTATTTTTTTTTTTTTTTTTTTTTTTTTTTTTTTTTTTTTATTTGGAAAACTAAAAACTATATAATTATTTTAAAATTAACATTATATCATTTAAATTATCAATGTTGTAAATGCATTCTATTATAAACCATTAAATTAAAATATGTATCCATTACAAAATTAATAGTCTGAAAGATTTTTTGGAAAATCGTAAGTAGTTAATATTAACTAAAATATTTTATGAATAATGAGAAATAATATATTACATTTATTAAGTTATAAGGATTATCATTAATTTTTTTTTTTTTTTTTTTTTTTTTTTTTTTTTTTTTGCTAAAATAATATCAAAGTTATTATATTCAGTATATCAATGAAGTTTTTGGAAATGGAGGAAATTATAAAAAGCAAACTGAAATACCTCAAACCTATGATGATTTTCTTAGAATGATTAAAGAATGTAATAATTTAAGAGCAGCTTGTCTTTTAAGAAATGATATTATTAAAGAAATTAAATTAAATAAAACTCAAATTGCCAACTGTAGTCGCTCAGATATTGTTCATGGTGTTAAAGTATATCATATTCAAGCTTATATTAATCGTATTGAAGCGGCCTTGAAATTTTGTGAAAAACGTATTAAAGAACTTGGTGGTCCAGATTATGTAATTATATATTAAATCCTTTTTATTATGTTTTTCTATATAAATAATAAATGTTGTTTTTAATATTTTGATAGATTTTTAATATTTTAAATAAATATATTTTAATATATGTATATATAGTATGAGAATAAAAATTAGTACTAAATTTAATAAATATCATATTTTTTTTTTTTAACTATCTTAAAAATTATTTCTTTTATTAAGCAAAAATTGGGAAATTCAATTGAAATACCATCTTCATTATATGATGTATTAACTACTCCATTTGGAAGATATTATTTTACCAAATATATGGAACATCATAATCAAAGTTATCTTTATAATTTCTGGATGGAAGTTCAAAGATTAAGAGTATTACCAGAAATAACGCCAACTAATAGAAAAGAAGTTATTGAGAAAAGCAAAAGTCTAACACCTGAAGTAAATAAAGAAACAATTCGTGAAAATGTTTGGAATATATATAATACCTATCTTTTCCCAGATGATAATATAAATGATTTTAATCAAAAAATAAATATGTCACCAGATATTATTAATTCAATTGAAATTTTCTTGTATGGTCAACCACAACAAACAACGGCAGTGGACCTTGATTCCGTAGGAAATCAACATATGATGGATAATGAAAAGGAAGAATCGTCTTCTTCTTTTCCATCAAATGAACCAAATAATGATTACACTAGTATATTTAGAGCTCAAAAATATGTATATGATCATATGGAATCAAAATATTATTCAAAATTCGTTAAATCAACTCTTTATTTTAGATTTCTACACGATTTAACAAGTAATGATGAATATAAAAATAAAATATTACAAAGAATTAGTGATATTAGTAACATTAATTATAATAATCATATTGATCCCAATACTGGATTACAAAATAATGGAAAATTTAGAGGAAAATTTATGGCAATGAGAAGAAAAAAAGAAAATAGTTTAACAAAAAGAAGACATGGTCAGAATTCTTCCTTTATAGGAAGACGTAGTTCTGTAAGTTCTTCATTCTCGGAAAAAAATAGAAGAATTCCTTCAAGAAGAAGAAGTACTTATTCGGTTAGAAGAAGTCAGCTTGGTAATACTTATTATAATAGTAAAGGATTAATTCCAAATACAAATACAACTCTTAATAATAATTATCAAATGAACACCTCCACTTTATCACCACCATCAATTTCAATTACTCCATCCCCAAATGGAGAGCAAGAACTAAATAAAGATCAGATGCAACTTTTAAATGAAGCTATTAATAATTCTATTAATGATATCTCGGAATCCTCATTAAATGTAACTGAACCAGATGTTGTCTATGCATCAGGAACAATGGATAATAGTAATAATAGGCTAAGTCCTGTTTCAATTTTAGAAAACTATAGAAATAACATTTCTCAAACCAATAATGATAGTAATAATGATAGCAGCAGTAGTAATAATAGCCATTTAACTCGTAAACCATCATTTTCTTCACAATCAATGATTTTACCTGGAAATAAAACAGTCTATAGTGATCCTCCATCATTTGTTAGTAATGAACAACAAAGCCATTCCTCAAGTCCTGTTAATCGTCCTATTCGTGGGTACAGTCGAAGATATTATACGGTTAAGGAATACCTTGAGGATAATGAAAATATGGATAATATTGAAGAAGAATATGTAGATAATTTTGATGATGATGACGATGACGACAACGATACTAACAGTATATTTGTATCGACTTCGTATAGTCCTTCTATTATTAGCAATTCTCATAGTGCTCGTTTTAGCGTTAGTGGACGTATGAGAAGAAGACCCAGTAGAAAATACTATAATAGCATCAAAATAAAAAGGAAAATCAATCGTTCTAGGTCTAGAGATGACTATAATGTTAGTAGTTTAAAAAATGATATTTTACATCTAAATGTAAAAAAGGACGAGACCAAAGATGAGAAAAATAATAGTGAAAATGAGTGGGAAGATGAAGAAGATTATCTTTTTTACAATACCAAAAACCTTTATTCCTACAGTGATTTTCCTGATATGTCCTTGGATCTTCAAAAACCTGATGATGATGAAAAAAGTACAGATACAGAATCTGTTGCTAAAACTATCACCTATAACATCCTTAAGGACAATACATCAACAAAGAATGGATACTCTTCATCTTATGCAATCTCCACAGAAGATCCCACCAATCTTAGTTCTAATCATTTCATAAATAATCATAGCATTGTTGATTTTGCGTCTGATAGTGAAAGCGTCTATAGTCATTTCAATGAACATGAAGAATATAATCCAACACAAACAATATATTACAACACCCAAGAACAAGAAGAAATTAAAACAACCCAAACCATTTATTATGATACAAAAGATCATGAAACTAAACCTTTAGATAGCTCAAATGTTCATTCTGAGGTATTTGAAGAAAATGCTCAAAATCAATTACCACCAGATATTATTATTAGAGGCCCATCTGAAGACGATAAACAACCCGCTTATGTAAAGCAATACAGCAACAATAATAACAATGATAACAATAGTAATATAACTACTGTTAATAATAATGTTAATAATAGTAACAATAATGAAAATAATGATAATGTTAATAAAACAAAAGAAAATAAATTAGAAAAGGCTAAAGATGAAAAAAGAAAGAGTAATAATTATACTATTTCAACAAATAATAATTCAACTGGTAATGAAAAAGTTGAAAGTAATAATACTGTTAATGAAAAAAGTAGTGATAAAAAGAAATATAAATTAAGTATTCGAAGTTTAAGCAGCTCATCACTTAAAGAAAAATTCTTCTCTAGTGAAAGAAGAAAAAGCAATGCTGGTATTGTAAGCATACCAAAGACTGAGGAACCATTAGGTGATAGTAATCAAAATTCAGCAATTATAAGAGAATATTTATCTGATAATGAATATGACAAATCAGATTATATTTCTCCTCTTGATGGTAATTCAACAAAAAATAAGCGTTTAAGTAATATGAGTTCATTTTCATCTATTTCGAGGGAAAATTCTATTTATGTAAATAAAAGAAATAGCACGCAAAGTAACTTTAGTATAAGTAACAGTTTAAAAATGGAAATTTTAAATGATAAGAATAAGAAAGAAGAAAAAGAAGGTGGAGAAGAAGAAGAAGAAGATATTAATGGTGGAAGTATGTTATATAAAGATAAATATTCTCTTAATAAAAAAACTAGTACAGAATCTCAGAAGAGCCGTAAAGGATTGAAAAAATTACTTAATTCTAAGATTAAAAAAAGAGAAAGGAAAAAGATAATGGAGGATGCTCTAAAATTAAATTATGATGTTGGAGAAGAAGAAGAAGAAGATGATGATGATAAAGATGATACTAAATCCAAAAGACATAGTATTATTTCTGATGAATCAAATGGTGATGTGGCTGTTACTTCATTCCATTATGCTTCACCTGGTGATTTATTAGTTTCATCATTAATTGCTCAAGTAGACGAATCAATGAAGGAATTAGAAGCTCAAAAGAAAAATATTGATGATTTAATCACCAATGCTATCATAAATAAAGAAAGTAGAAGATTAGAATTATTGCAAGATGCAAAGAGTCAATTAGAAAATCATGCTAATGATTTAAAAAAACAAAAAGAACTCTATATTATTCAAGCAAGAGAAAATGCCATTACTCCTGTAAGTTAATTAGCTATTAATTTAATAATACCTATATTTATATCTATCTATCTATCTATCTATCTATCTATCTATCTATTATTTGGAATATATTTTTTGTTTTGTATTTACTTTTAGATATAGAAATTTAATTAATTTTTTTTTTTTTTTGATTTTATTTGTATATTTTTATAGAAAAATGTATCTATATCCATTTCCGATTGTCATATTAAGCATGATGGAAATAAAAGTTTCGCTCTTTATATTATTGAAGTAAATAGAACCAATCCAAATGGTTGTACATCAGGATGGATTGTAACAAGAAGATATAGTGAATTTGTATTATTACATGAACAATTAAGAAATAAATATTGGAGTATTGTTCATAATTATGAACTTCCTGGAAAAACTATATTCTCATGGATTATACCAAAACCAGATGTTCAAGTTAGACGTACAGCAATAGAAAAGAGACGAATTGCCTTGGAAAAATATTTAAGAGTAAGTATTTTATATTTGAATATTAAATAGATATTAAATAGATAAATTAAATCCCTAGATGAGGGTATAATTCATCATTATTATCATCACTATCATCATTTTTAATAAGACTTTAATAAAACTATATTGAAATAAGAAGTTAATTATAAGAATTATTAATATGACTAATAACTCTCATAATATCGATATTTTTACTTTTTTTTTTTTTTTTTTTATAGAATCTTCTTAGTCATGAAGAAATTTGTAAATCTATTGAATTAAGAAAATTCATTTCTCAACAAAATGTTGATATGCCACCATCCTTTAAATATAATAAAATTAATATTGGAGCTTATGAAGATGATTATATTAAAAGAAATAATGCAGTTTGTTTATCGAGTGAAAATTCATCCTCATCCCTTGCAGCTATTCCATTAACAAATGAAAATAATAGTAATGATCATGAAATAAAAAGATCCAGTTTTTACAAATTTAACAATAAGTCTATGCCTAATGTTTATAAAAGTAGTAAGGATCAATCGAATCAAATTAAGAAAAGTTCTACAGTATTAACGCCCTATTCAAAACTATTAGAAAAGAATAGTAATAATCAAACTATGGGAAATTTAAATTTTGATGGATTTAAAGGTGGAAAAATTATTGATGGTATTTTTGATATTATCATGGAACTTTTTGGAATAAAAAATAAAATTGATTGGTATAATTGGTTACAACATAAAGCCTTTTTATCTTTCTTCCAACAAGTATTTAGTGGTACTCTTGATAAGTATGTGGTTTTTATTCATTTTGTATACTTTAATCATCCAAAACATATACATATAAAATAAAAAAAATATTAATTAATGGTAATCCTAAATAATTATTCTTTTTTTTTTTTTTTTTTTTTAAAAAAAAAAAATCAAAAATCATATAAAATAATTTAACAGGAAAATAAGGCAAGATATACAATATTTAGTTTCAGAGCCTATGATTGAATTTTATTTAGATCAGCTTAATGATTCATTATGGCCAGATGGTGAATTCTTTATTAATAAAAGAACTAGAGAATGGGAAGAAAATCATATACCTTTTGAACGAACCGAAGAACAAAAAAAGAAATCAAAAATTGAATGTTATCAAAAACTTACCACTCAACTTCCAGGTAAATGAAAAAAATAAAAAATAAAAATAAAAATAAAATAGTATAAATAATGAATTAAAGGATTTAATTTATAAAAAAATTATTAACACCTTTTTTTTTTTTTTTTTTTAATAAAACAGAATTATTAGGTAGTCTTATAGGTAGAAAAAAAGCCAATTATGGTGCTGAATTCCTATTTGAACTTTTCCAAAATAGAAGACTTAATCAACATTTAATGTATACTTTATTTGATGAACTTTTTAAAACATTGTTCCCAGAAATTGATAATGAAAATGAATAATTTTAAACTAAACAATATTTTGAAATGTATTTAATAAAACGGTATTATTTACATCAAATGAAAGTCAGAAAAAAAAAAAAATTGAAATATAAAACCAAAAAGAAAAACGAAACAAAACAAAATAAAACAAAGCAAAACAAAAACAAAAAAAAAATAAAACAAAAGTAAAATAAATAAGAATAAAATAGATTTATTATTTATTTTAGTATAAAGGGTTTATTTTTTCTATTTTTTTTTTTTTAATAATTAGATGATAATTACTAGAATATGACTAGATAATTTATTATAAAATTTTTTCATTTTAAATAAACATATATTTAATATTCAATAGATTATTGTTAAAAAAAAAAAAAGTTACAATAGAAATAAATATACTATAATAAAATAAAATTAATATATAAACCTATAAATCATAAGCAAAGGCACTATTTTAAAGTTTAATCTATTTTCTTACTCCTACTTCTTTACTAGTCGTAGCAATACTTCATAATTCATAAAATGGTAGCGTTTATGAATCATTTTTATTTATTGGTTGGAAATAGAAATTAAAAAATCATTTTAATATTAAATAAAATTCTAATAAAAAATAATTTATTAATTATGAATTAAATAATAAAACTTTTTGAAATTAAAAGAAAAATAAAAAGAAACTTTTCTTTATTAGTTTATTTTTTTTTTTTAAAGATAACTTGAAAGTGACATTATTATAATTTACTAAAGAAAAAGATATAAAAATATTTATATTTAAATATTTAATAAAAACATCATGCAAAATCCAACAAACCATAATACAAAAGTAAATGATAATAAGAATAAAAAAAATGATGGAGGAAACGGAAAAGGAAAAGGTTCCAATCCTAAAAAGGATAATAAAATAAATAATAAAGAGAATATTTCATCCAATTCAGAAAGAAGAAATTCAAAACATACTAATATTCCTAAAAATAAATTTAATAAAGACGACCATAACAATAATACTACTAATAAAAATAACAAATCGAATCATAATTCAAAGGGAGGGAAATCTGGTAGTGAAGACCATAATAGAAAGGGAAATAACCTTTCAAGAAAAAAATCTAAACAAAATTTTGATTTAAATAAAAAGAACTCTTTTTCAAATAGTCATGATAAAAAGTCAAATAGAAAAAATAGTGGTGGAAGCAATATATTAAAGGTACCACAACCAACAGAAACATTTGATAAAAGTGTTGAATCTATATGTGTTTCTAAACTCCCTTCTTATATAAATGGTCAAATGGTTGATAATGGTATTTTTATTATTATTATTATTATTATTATTATTATTATTATTATTAAATAATATATAAAATATAAAAATGACCATTTTATTTTGCATTTATTTATTCTTCTCACCCCTTTTTTTTATGTATTTTTTTAATTAGGAATAGATAAATTTGTTAATTTAGCAAAGTTATCATTAGCTGATCATGGAAAAGTTAAATTAATAGGGTATACCGAATTTTATTAAAATTTAAATAACCATTAAATAAAATATGTAAAATTTTCTTATAGAAACTAAATAAAGATTATTATTAATATTAATATATATATATATAAATAATATAAAATAAAAACATTTATAATATTGTATATATAATAAAGGGTTGAACCAGGTAATTAAAAATTTTCTATAGTTTAAAAAAGTATAGATTTCAAAAAAGAAATTAAACCCATTTCTCTAAACATATATATATTTATTATATATTGGATATTTTGGTTTAACACAATAATAGCCTTGGCATTAATGACTTCTATAATATTGATATTAGAAGAACAAAAAGTAATTAGAAAACCAGTAATATTAACTAGAACGATGGAAGATAAAAATAAAAATTTAAAAAGTGGTATTATTACCGAATTATACCCAAGTACTAATAAAGGTATAAAATTTATTTATTTAATATAGTAATTATTATTATTCTATAGTTATTTCTCTAAACATAGAAAATAATCATAGCATACAATAACAAACACAATCAATATATATATATATACCATTTTCTTTTTGTAAAATTAAAAATCTAACAATTATTATCATATTTATAATCATTTTAATTTTAATTTTATTTTTCCTTTTTAAAATAATAATAAATATTATTCAATAGTAATATCAAAATTATCAAAGTAATCAAATACATTTAATTAAGCTTAAATATTTAGTAATTTAATGATTAAATATAACCAAGAAATCAATAAAACCAATTTATTTATTACCCTTTTTAAATAAATAGTCAATATCATCTTTCAACTTTAATTTAAAATTGAATAAGGAAAGCTCTCCAAAGATTTACTATATAAAAGCAAAAACAATTAAATTCAATAGTCATAACTTTTGAAATCCCGATTAAATATTATAAATGTTCTTACTATTTAGGTTTTTTTAAGCTTTTTTTTTATTATTATTATTATTATTTTTTTTTTATACATTTTTTCATTATACCAATAAAGTATATACCAATATTCAATTAAAGATATTCTGTTTTTTTAGATAATTTTTTTATACATATTGTATATTGCATATATAATAGAAAACCTTATCCATAAAAATTATGAATAAAATGAATTAACTAATAGAAAAAAAAAGTTTATTTAAATCAATATCTATTTTATTGTATTAAATCTTATATTATTATTATAAAGTGATAATTAATAGTGTCGAAAATAAAAGATTTATATATTAATTCAGTAATTTTCATTTTATACAAGATATATATTTGGATTAAAAAAAAAAAAAAAAAAAAAGAAATTGTTAATACCATATTTAATATTCTTCATTATTAGGGGAGGAGTAGTAATAATGATAATATGGTGATATTTTTAACAGTTTATATACTTTTTCATTTTAAACGTTTATTCAATTTAATTTTAATTTAAATATGAAAACATAATATTATATAAAAAAAAAAAAACATTCATTTATTTTTATATTAATCTATTATAATGTTCATTTCTAATATTCTTATTTATTATGATAAATATTTTGATATGCTATCATTTTAAACTTTTTTTTTCTCTTTCTTTTCGCAGTTGTCGTTAATGAATGTTAAGCTCTTTTTAAAAAATAATTATTTTTTTTAAACCAGATTTAATTAAATTTCACGTGATCTAATTTTATTAATTAAAAAAAAAAGAGATTAAATTACATTTAATAATTAAATTTTGTATTCTCCATATTTTCTTTTGAAAATTCTTTTTTTTCTTTTTAATTATAATAAATAAAAAGTAAAAAAAAAAAAAAAAAAGCAATCTCTTATATAAAACAAACCTTCTTTATATATAAACAAAATAAATATACAAAACTCTATAAAGAAAAGAAACAAAAACAAAACAAAACCTGCAGAAATTTGATTAAAAAAAAGAAAATATTTGTGTAATAAATTCAAAATATTTTAAAAAAGGTAAAAAAAATATTAAGGTTATAAATATCATACTTTTAAAGTTTGTATAGCGTAGTAAAGGTGTATATAGTTTATTAAAGTAGTTTTTAATGTATATCCTTTACTTTTATATATTTATAAAACAAAAATATTTCAAAATGGTAAAATAATTAAATTCGTTTTCCATAATAATTTTATTAACATTTCTATAATTTATTACTATTATTTTCCTTTTTTTTTTTTTTTTTTTTTTTTTTTTTTATACTACATTTATTATAAAAACAAAAACAAAACTCAAAAACAGTAAAGAAATTAATAAATATTTACTATGGCAAGCGAAAACAAAAAAAATAAAAGCGAAAAGAAATATAAATTTAATGTTTTTAACGTTATTTCAATAATATTTGTTGGTGTTTTTACTTGGTATTCCTACGAAACATATAAATTCTATACAAAACATAAAACCATTGCAAGTCAAAATGAAAAAGTAAGTGGCTATTATTATTTTTATTTAAACATACATATATCTATATATCTATAATATTTAAACATGAATGTTTATAATAATTTCATTTCTTTACCAAATAATATATATATATTTAATAATATAAATAGTTATCCTATGATGCTGACCCAAAGTTCTTACTTCCAGCTATTCCAGGAAGTATAATAGTTATTTTGGTTAGAAAATTTTTAGTTAATAAGTTTAAGATTATTGCTGATAAAATTGTAAGAAAAGATAAGGGATGGAAAGATAGAGATGTCAAAATTGAAAAGGTAAAATTAATATAATAATCTAATTTATTGATTTTATTAAATGAAATATCGACGTTTAAATAAATAAATAATAACTAATAATAACTAATAATAATAATGATGATGATAATAATAATAATAATAATAATAATAATAATAATAATAATAATAATAATAATAATAATAATAATAATAATAATAATAATAATAATAATAATAATAATAATAATAATAATAATAATAATAATAATTACTATAATGAAATTCTTAAAACTTTAATATATATTTATGTAATATAAACATTTAATAATATTTTTAAATATTTTAATTTCAATAGTGTGCAACTCAAATTTACAAAACATTAAACTACATCACTCTCTCTGTTATCGGTTATGTTCTTTTAAAGGATGAAGATTATTATCCAAAAAGTTTAGGTGGTCATGGTGATATTGAACAAATGTGGGTTGATTTACCTTATCAAAAGCAAAGTAAAAATATTTATTTATACTATATTGTTGCACTTTCATATCATTTACATTCCCTTATTGATCAATTTAAATACTATGGAAAAC
The DNA here is from genome assembly GCA_002104945.1 of Piromyces finnis. NCBI lineage: Eukaryota > Fungi > Neocallimastigomycota > Neocallimastigomycetes > Neocallimastigales > Neocallimastigaceae > Piromyces > Piromyces finnis. Next base: position 626,610 of record MCFH01000022.1, read on the forward strand.
CAAGCTTGTAAATATATTAACCATTACAATATTTAATTTATTCATTCATTCATTCATTCATTCATTCATTCATTCATTCATTCATTCATTCATAAATAACTATATTCATATTATTATATATAGGATAGCATTTATAATAAAATAATAATATTATTAGTATTATACTAACTTTTTTTTTTTTTTTTTACCATACCACCATATTTTATATTCTGTATTATTACTATTATAATAACTATTATAACTATTATTATTTAAAACTTTTTGGTCATTTGAAAACAAAACAAACAAACAAACAAATAATAAAAAAAAACAACAACATCTAAAAAAAAAAGTGGTGATATGATGTTACATCATATTATTACTGTAGGATTAATATTATTTTCATTTTTCAACAATTATGTTCGTATTGGAACTTTAGTTTTATACCTTCATGATATATCTGATATTTGTGGAAGTTTATCAAAAATCACATTACATTCAAAATATGATGCAATAACCATCATTTCTTATTGTGGATTATTAGCATCTTGGATATATTTCCGTTTAATTGTTTATCCATTCCAAGTTATTCAATCAGCCTTGAAACAAGTTCCATATCCTCATCATGAAAAGAACAAATTTTTAATTTTATTAATGGCTTCATTAGTTGTTTTACATGTTTATTGGTTCATTACCTTCCTTTTAATCTTTATTAATTATGCTACAACAAAGGAAATGGTAAATGTTCATGAAGAAGGTATCGATTCGATGAAAAAATCCAAAGATAATCAAGTAAAGAAAAACACCAATAAATCAAAATCCAAAGCTAAAAAGAATTAAAAAAAAAAAAAGAGAGGAAATGAATAGGTCCTTTTCATATCATTTTATCATTTATCCTATTTTAATAATAAAACATATATCTATATATAAATAATATATATGAAAAAAACTATAAAATTTATTGATATTAAATTTACCCAATGAATATTAATATTATCCTCTATATTTACCTTTTAAAAACAACATTAAATTATTGTATACCTAATATATTATATAAAAGCAATTGAATATCAAAAATAAAAAAAAATCAAAAACAAAATCAAAAAATTAAATGTAAAATAAAATGTTTTAATTTTAGAAATGAGAAATAAGAAATTAATAAAATAAATATAAAATAAAGCTATTATTTATATATTAAAAAAAAAAAAAAAGTATATGTATTCTTATTAAGCTTTTTGTTTTTAAAATATATGAATCTATAGGGTTGGTTGAAAACTATTCTTTTTTTTTAATACCTTTAAATACAATGATAAAAGGCAAAGACTAGGAAGAAAAAACTTTAAAATATTTATAATATATATAAATATATGATTTATATATGATTTATATATGATTTTTATTTGTTTTTATTTTTTTGTTTACTTTTTTTTTTTTTTTTTTATCAAATTATAAATAAAGAAAAAAAAAAAAAAAAAAAAGAAAAAAAAAAGAAAAATAAAAGGAATAAATAAAAATAAAATTACTATATATATAAAGAATATATATATATATTTTAGAAAGAAAAAAAAAAAGTGGAAAAAGATATAATGAATAGAGAAGAATTTTTCATTTTCTTAATTATAAATATTTATTTTATACTGTAGATTGTATTATAAATTATTAATGTTATATATATATTTATTTATTTATCCATCTATTTATGATTTTCCAGTATTGGTTGGTAGTATTTCCAGTCTTTTTTTCTCATATAGCTTTCACATATTGTAGAATATTAATATATTATATATATGTTTTTTTTTTTTTCAACCATCGATAATTATGATTTTTCTGTCTTGATGGTGGCATCTTCAGTCTTTTCATTTATATTTAGTTTATTTTCATCATTTACTTTATTTTCACTAGACTCTGAGGTATTACTTGTATTATTGTTGGTTGGAGTAGTATTGTCAGTATTGTTATTATTATTGTTGTTGCTATTATTGTTGTTATTATTATTGTTATTATTGTTGTTATTATCATTATGTTTATGTTTATTATATTTTCTTGGTTCAGAATGATCTTTAAAGGAAACTGTTTTACGTATACCAAGACTTTTATCTCTAATAGCCTTTCTAACCAATAAAGCCTTTTGTTGATGTCGTTGAGTTACAATCTTTTTATTTATTGGTTTTATACTATCTACAAATCCAGGAATTTGTATATTATGTTTCATACCTAATCCTAATACCAGATCTTTAGTTTCAAGTAAATTTGATTTTCTATGCTTTGCTAATTTACATGATAATTCAGTAACATCTTTGACAAATTGTTGAGTGATTTCCATAATTAACTGAATTGTAAAAAGAATTTAATAATAATAATAAAAGTAAATAATAAAAAAAAAATTATTAATAATTCGTATTTTTAATAGTTTGAAAACGAAAAAAAAAAAAAAAAATTTTTTTCTTTTTTATTATGAAATAACAACAATAACAAAATAATAATAAATCATTTAAAACTATATATATATTTTTTTTGTAAAAAAAAAAGAAAATTATAGAATTTATTAAAAATTATATTAAAATACCTCTTCAACATCATTATCTAATCTTTCATTTGGATCGATTCTTGAAACTAATTCTTGTAATCTTCGTTTAGTTAACAATACTGTATCATCAATTCCATTATCAAATTCTGGTGGTATATGAGATGGTGTATTAGGGACTAATAAATGTGGATCAACAACAGGTCTAAGAGGTGGTAATAATGGATTGGCTGGATTGATTAATCCAGGTCGTTGTTGTAAAAAGGTTGCAGGAGTTGTAATTTGTGGAGAAACTATACTTGAAGGATTGGCCATAGGAAGAGGTTTTCTTTTATGCTGTGATTAATCATTATAAAAATATATATATTGAATTTAATTAAATAGTAAAAAGAAATGTAAATAACAAATATTTATTTAAGAGTCTATCAACATTATACAATAAAATAAAATTTATATATATATATATAATGAAAATATTTATTATTTACTTGAGTGATTGGAAGAAGCTTTTGTTGGAATACAGGAGATGCAATATTACCGGCAGTAACTGTATTAGAAGCAGCTAAAACGGCATCCACAGGATTTGTTGGTGGTTTAACTGCATTAGCGACAGCAGCTGCAGCTAATAAGTTTTGAGCAGCTAATGGTGTTGAAACTCCAGCTGCTGCTATAGGAGTTGCTGGATTAGCTATTGCTGCGGGTGCTGATGTTGTTGAAGAGGTTGTTGTAGTTGTTGTTAATGTAGTAGTAAGAGTTGATGATTGAGCTGGTGTACTAGTTGTAGCTGTAGTTGATGCTATTGAAGTGGCAGTCGAAGAGGTATTAGTATTGCTTTCTGGAGAGTTGGCAAGACTTGAGTGGGAATTTTGTTTAGTTAATGTTGGTTCTTTATTTATTGGGGAATTAGAGGAGGTAGAAGATAGATTTGAGTTGGAAGGATAATTCATGATTGGCCTTATCATAGGTGAATTTTGTGCTGCCGCTGCTTGTGCCATTTGTTGTAAATATAATGCTGCTATATTATTACGTTGTTGATTAAGGAGCATTAATTGTTGTGGATTATTCATAACATCGGGTGAAAATGGAAATGGTTGTTGCATTAATAATTGATTTGGTTGTCCCACGAGTGGAAAACCTGGATTTAAAGGCCAAGGAGAGGTGGAAGGGGTCATTGCTAAAAAGGAATTTCAATTGTAAATATTTTTATTTAATTTTCATTGATTATTTTCGTTAATATCATCATATGAATGTATATACATGTATTATGATTTATATACATAAAAAATAGATAAAAAAATATTGAAATATTGATTTTTTATGGATTAATAATGATTCATTAATTTTTTATTCATAAATTATTAGTCAATAACAAATTAAAAGCAAATGGTCAAATCAATAGTTGTGTAGAAGTATATATCATAATCCACATTTGTAATCAAATTAATTAACAGTTAATTTTAGAATTGTCATTTAAATTAAATAAATTTGAAAATATGGTTTTTGTTTATATTAAAATGGATTATAAATGATTTATTTATTTATTAAAAAACATAATCGGGTGGATATTATAAATAGATTAATTTACAAATATTTAAAATTAGCTAAATATATATAGTTTTATTTTTTTTTCTGTTACTTACGTCTCTGTCTACTTAATGATGGTCTTGGTGGTACTCGACTAGCACCTCTAATAGGATATTGTTGAGATGGTAATGTAAATGGTTGATTAGCTTTTTTTTTTTTGGGTAATTAATTTTCAGGTTGAATCATGGATAGTGTAAATATTCAAATGATTATATAAAACAAATGTATATATCATATAATATATATAATATTATTAGTCATTGTTAATTTATTTAAAACATTTGAAATTTTTAAAGATCTATAAATGAATTTTAAATTTAACATTTTCAAAAATCATCTCTATATAATTTAAAAGTTTTTTTTTTCTGCCAATTAAAATAAAACAGTTGTATATATTGAGTTTCAAAGAATAAGAAGAATAAACAAGTAGTTATAAAACATTACATTATTCATCTCAAAAGTAGATGAACAAAATCCATTTCAAATTTCTTTTTGATTTTATTTTTCATTATTTTTGGAAATGTTATTAATGAGATTAAAAAAAAAAAAAAGTAAATAAAATTATACTATTTTTTTTTTTTTTTTTTTCATTGTTGAAATTATATATATTATTGAAATCTATAATGAATTATAATCCATTTTCATTTTTTGGTATTCATTCATTTTGAAATAGTGTAATCAATATTATTATTTTATGCATTTATTATTAATTTTAAATCATTCTTTTAACAATTCTTTTATCAATTTATTATTATTATTATTATTTTTTTTTTTTTTGAGATTTCATTTACTGTTATATTAACTATCCTCAATAAATCAACAAAATGAATACAAATATTTATTCTGTTCTATTTAATTATTAATGGAATTTAACAAGTACTTTGACCCAAACGTGAAAATATATCAGTAACTTGGTTATACGGAGGCATTGATTGTGGTAAAGGAATGGGAGGTATTGGTCTGGGGTGATTTGAATTATTTTGATCCGACATTTTCAAAGAATCTATGGTATATTTCTATATTAATAAAATTGAAAAAGTGATATTATATTCAAAAAAAAAAGATATTTTTTTATACTTTTTATAACTATTTCATCAATCCAATTCTATTTTGTTAATATCACTTCAAAAAAATGAAACTATAAATTTATATATATACAATTAAAAAAATTTTTTTTTTTTAATATTTAATATTAATTAAATTTCATAATTCATTTTTTATAATTATTTATGTATATTACACAAGAAAAAAAAAAAATTTTTTTTTTCTGGTATAATTTTTATTTATTAATTAATTCTTGTTATTATATATTTTGTAAAATAACCATCTGTTCATAGTACTTTTATTAATCATTATGTATAGTACTAATATATTTCTTTTTTTTTTCTTTATTTATACATAATTCTACATACTAAACTAAATGATTTATAGAGTTATTTGATAAATAATGTACTAATAATTTTAGTATATAATAATTTAAACTATTCATTTGTTTATTTGTATTATTTCTATTTTTTTTTTTTTTGGGACATTTTGCAAAAAAGTAAGCAATTATTAAAACACTAATTAATACTGCTATGACACCTAATTTTATAAGTAGTAATTCTAATTTATTACTATTAAAAGATTCATTATGAATTTCAAAATATTCTTTATTTCAATTATTAAATGAACAATTTGAATTTTTTATACAAGATGCACCAAGTATTCTACCACAATTAGTATAACTTTAAACAGATAAATTAAAAAACATTTGACTTTTTCTATATAAAATATTACAATGTTCAAGATTCACTTTATCATTGTAATATACAAGTATAATTAATAATCTATTCGAATAATAGTAATTATCAGTTAATTTAGTAAAAAAAACATGAATAGTTTTACTATTACTATTAGATTTTATATAAATAACTTTTGTAATTTTATAAAGAATCAGAATATAACTATGAGTGTAACCATTTTTATCGAGTAAAAGGTTTGATTTCAAATATGGTATAATTCCAACGGATTCATCATTCTTATCGTATAATACAATCTATCCATCACTATATTTATACTCTTTAATTTTAAATTTTAGTACGAATAAAATGCTTTATCATACAAAATAAGAACTATTGATATATATCAAATCAATAAGGAATGATCATAATTATTACTTATTGATTTGATTAAAGATTAGCATATTAAAGTTAATATAAAATGAACTAATATAAAAAAGTACTCATCCTATTTTTTTTTTTTCTTTCTTTCTATCTTTTTTTTTTTTTTTTTAAAAAAAAAAAAAACCTAAAGTTAAATTATTTTTTTTATTTTTATTAAAATAATTATAATTTCATATTCAAAGATAAAGATTAAACCGTATATTTAAAGTCTGTAGAATATATATCTAATGAATATTTATTTATAAAATATTATACATATATAATTATGGTTAAAATGAGTCCTTTAACATGCATTTTTATTTATTGTTTATAGAGTTATAAAAAAAAAAAAAATATTCAAATTCAGTTAATAAAATTTATAATAATAGGATATAAAAAAAAAAAGTTATATTATTTGTATATAAAGTGTTTATTAGAAAAAATACTCTATTCTTTTTCCTTTCATTACAAAAAAATACGATTTAAAATAAATTTATAATAATAGTTTGAACGAGTTGGATTTGACAATTATCATAAAGTTTGGAGATGTAACCTATACAATTTTAATGGAGGTGGTGTAACTTTGGTAATATATGAAAAATACTATGAATTTTATTTTTCTATTAAATCATCAAAACACCATTTAACTTTAAATATTTATCAATTATTATTAATATTAATGCTACTTTTACTACTACTATTAATTATTATTGTTTTTATTTATTTATTTATTATTATTGTTATTGTCATTTATTATGATTATAAACCATTAAAAAAAAAATTCTTATTATACATTATAATTGTATACAGTGGTAGTATATCAAATTATCACATTTACCAATATATATAAATTTAAAGGACAAATAGAATAAATAAAAAAAAAAAAAGGATTTTGTACTTTAGGGATGGTATTGAAGTAAGTGAAGGAAGTAATAATATTGTTTTAATTCAATTTCAAATAAATAAAATTTCCTATTTTTATTTGTATCCTCATATTATGGTAAACAAATTAAACACTTTTTAAATTTTTTTTATAGTATGATATATAAGGTATATAGGATAGTAGAGTAAATTACTTTATTTCATTATTATTATCATTATCCTTTTCAATATAATATATTGTAATTTATATTTTATATACAATTTAACTTTATACTCTCTTTTATATTCCTTTTTATATTAGAAAGATTTTATAAAAAAGCTTATGGTTTTGTTTTTTCTTTTCTCCATTTTTAAATGGGATATAGATAGATACAATTTAGAAAGGTATTTTTTTTTCTTTTCTCATATGAATTTAATAATAAATATAGTTCGCATTTAATTACCTCCATTATTGGATAAATTTTTAAGAAATAATGATAAAATATGTAGATTATAATAGAATCCTTTTTTTTTTTTTTTCTTTAATAAAGTTTAATAATAAATTATTAATACTATATTCTTATGTAATAAAGATTGTTATTATTGTTTTTTATTTCAATAATAAATATAGTTAGAATTAAATTACCTTTATTGAATAAAGTTTTTTTTATTGTGTTCGATTTTTGTGTACTAAAGAATTAAGGGAAAAAATATATATTATGTTGGAGGTTTTCTTTTTCTTCTTTCCCTCAATTGGATAAAGTTTTTTTTCCCTATTGTATTATATATAAATATTTTAAGTATAAATAATATATTGTATTAAATATTTATATATATACATAGTCTAGTTTTATGCCAAGATAAATTATTTTTTTATTTTTTTTCATATATATATATTATTTTTATAATAATATCAATAGAGATTCTGGTATTATTTATTTTAATTAGAAAGTGCTTATGTTCTTGGATATATTCTTATAGGACTTATTCATGGATATCATATTACCATTGATAATTCCGTTGATAATATTTAAAAGTTCAATATGGCTATTTATAGGAATATTTATCACTACCTAAAAATAAAATTAATATATATTCATAAAGTATAGATGCCATTATACAATTTTAGTATATAATTCATATGATTATACCATTTATTTATATTATCTTTTAATATTGATAAATATGAAATGTAATGCTTATATTAATAGCACTTTATTGTGAAAAGTACCTAGCTTTACTGAATCAAAAGAAAAAATATCATTGATATTAAAATATATTAAAATAAAATACATTATATTTATATAAATTATTTAAATTAAATTTTGAATAGAAATACTTTTTTTTTTTTTTTTTTATATTTTATACTAATGACACATTCGACATTATTAAAAAAATAAATTAGGATGATATATTTTAATCTGTTTTAAAGTAACTTCTCGACCTATGGCATGGCATACTTTAAAAAAAGAAATAAAAAAAATTTAGTATTAAAGAAAGCATAAAGTAGTACTATATGTTTGTTGATTGTTATATTATATATATATCACAATTATACAATAATACTCTATTTTTAAAAAGTTGTAATAAAAGAAAATGTTTTTTTTTTTTATTATTCATATTATTTACCTTTTTTTTTTATTGTAGCTTTTTTTTTCCCCTTGAATAAATAAAAAGGATAAATAAATACTGAAATAAGGTAAAAACATGATTAAATAAATATAAAATAATCGAAATAATCGTGGATAAAAGTTCGCTATAAAGCTTTTAACATTTGGTGACACTCTTTATTTAATGTTAAAAAAAGAATAAAATTTGAAATGAATGAGGGATTATGTTTTAATATCACATTTAACAATATGTAAAAAAGAATAAGGGATATTTTATTATTTTTAACTATTTATAACAATAAATAAATAAATAAATAAATAAAAAATAAAATAAAATTATATTCATAATCATAAAAGTACTATATCCTTTTTAAGTAATTTATATAAAAAATTTTTTTTTTGTTTGTAATATATATTTAAATAATTAAATAATGGTTTTTTTTTTTTTTTTTAATATTCTATAATCAATTTTATTGTCATCACTTTTATATATTAAAAAAAAAAAAATAACAGTAATATACATCATTTAAATCCTGTATTTATATAAACTTTTGTGACTTTACTATAAAACAAAGTTTTACCTATAAAAAATTATTATTAATATTGTCATTTTCTATAGCGTATTGACAACTATTTCTAATAATAATTATAGAATATGGATAGAAATATTGAAATAATAGCCATAAAAAAAAAATCCCTCTATAGTAATCAAATTTTTATATATCAAATTCTTATAAATTTTTATATATACTATTATATATTAACTTTATTATTTATCATTTAAATTAAAAATGGAAAAAAAGTTTTTTGAGCATGAAAAGTCCACTTTGAAACATAATTAACACTATAAGTTTATATTAAAAATGGAAAAAAAGTTTTTTGAGCATGAAAAGTCCACTTTGAAATATAATTTAATTAACACTATAAATTAATTTTTTAAACATTATTATTTTTAGAAAATAAAAAAAAGTTAATAATCATTTTTTTATTAAAATAGTCAATTTTCATAATTTTTTAAATTTAACAAATATAAAAGATAAGAATAAAAAATAAAAAGATAAGTATAAAAAAAAAGTTAAATTTTAAATAATTTTCAATTATTTACTTGTCTTTTTCCTATGTAAATATTTTTTTTTTTCATTTAAAAAGAAATAAAAAAAAATGACATGTCTCTACATTAATTATTAAATAAGACTTTTTTTTTCTATTTATTTAATAGTAATTGTTCTTTTAACCATTCATATTCAAACTTTCAAATATTCACTACACTGTTTCTTCCTGACTATTTTTTCTCCTTATTTACTAAAATTAAAGTTTTGTTCTTTAATTATGTTTATTTGGAAATTTTCTCTATGAAATTATATTTACTATAGGTTTTTCCTTTTTTATTTTTTTATACTACAAAAGGATAGATTTAACAAATAGAATGAAAAATTATATTAAATAATATAATACATATATAATATATAATATGTTAAAAAATAATATTAAATAAAGTTACCATCCATACATCAAAATTTAATTTAAAAATTTAATATAATAATTATATTTACCAAAAAAAATAAAAGGATTACCTTATTTTAAATTAAAAATTAATATAAATTTTCATAAGAATATATATATATAAATAATTAATACTCAATATATATTATTTATATATATAATATATATAAAATATATTTTAAACATTTTTAAGAAAAATTAGCCATCCTCAGTCCTTCGGACTATATATAAATTAATCCAATAGCAAGTAGTGAATAATAAATAGCAACTTGAATAATTATTATTATAATAATGACAATAACAATAATAATAATAAATAGCAACTAGAGTAATTATAATATTAATAATAATTATATTAATGACAATAATAATAAATGCTGATTTAAATGATAAAAGATGTGAAATCTATTGAAACTATAATAAAAGTTAACTTTTTGATATAATATTTATATATGCATAGATATAATATTTTAATAGAATAGATGACAACGTTTTATATATTTCTTTTTTTATTTATCGTAATTCATTTCTTTATTTAAAATATATAACTTTTTGTTTATTCTAAATAGTCATTCTTTATACTAATCTATTAGGATATACTATCAAATAAATAAATAAATAAGCATTAAAATTGTTGTGCTTATTCTATGTAGAATATATGAATTATATCATTATTAAAATGACATGATCAAATGATGTTGTATTATATTACTATAGTATGGTGTGGTGTGTATAGATGGAGGAATAATTTTCTGTAAGAAATTTAAATGGAAAAATCAAGTTTTCACTTTTCATTTAAATATAATAAATTTAATGTTTTTATATAAATTAATCATATATATAATGAGTTAATATAAATATTATATAATAAATAGTATCATATAACTATATATAAATACATTCTATAATAATAAATAGGAACGTTTAGCAATATATATAAACACATTCTATAATAATAATAATAAATAATAAATAGGAATGTTTAGCGATAAAGTTTTTTTTTTATAATTAGCATTATCCAATAGAATGTTTATAACACTTTAGAAGTAATTTAAAACAAAAAAAATATAGAGAATTCAGTAGAATATTAAATTGGGTAGAGACCAATAATACCACGATCATTTATTCATTGTCATTGTCTTTTTTTTCATGAAAAGATTATTCTATTAATTAATAATATTGTCTTTTTTTTTTTTTATAAAAAAAATACTCTCCAAAGTACATCTTTTACATTTCATTAATGATATGTAATGTAATGTAATGGTTTTGTAAATGAATTAGATTAATATATGAAAGACATTTCATCTACAATATATTATTTAATTTATTTTATATATTACATCAAGAATAATTCCATTCTATAATTATTAAAGTTTATAATCTATATCTAATAAATTAAATAAAAAAAAAAACAAATAAACAATACTAAAAAAAAGAAATATTTAATTCTATAATAAATAAACTTTTTTTTTTAAAAAAATGAAATTATAATAAATAAGAAAAATAAAACGGTAAATAAAAAAATTTTTCTGATTTTTTAGCTAAAAAAGGTAATTAATTAATAGAAAATTAAAAGTTATTAATATTAAAGTATCGATCCTTTATTAATCATTTAATACTTTTTTTCTTTTTTAACTACCGAGTGCATTTCTCCCATCCATCAGAGTAAGCCCCAATGGTGGTTCTTAGAGAAATGTTGGCCCCTTCCTATTGCTAAGTAGTTGAGACCCCTCCTGGTCTGTCATATTGAATCTTTAAACTCAACGCTCTCACTTAATCCATGTACATTAGATACAAGTCGTTGTACGATATTTCCAACTATATTACTAAGCCTCATATCCTCAATTTGATCACGTGTTAACCGTCCCCTAATATTTACACCCTTACTTTGCATTAAGGAACGCTTGTGTATTTAACAAAATTTAGCCTAAGTCACTACTTATAAAGTTCTAATTTGAAATGTATACCATGTACACTTTGATCCTCTCAGGTCGGCTAGACGAGTATTAATATCATAGTAGTAAATATAGAAAGTGCATTAATATTTATTTGAATATCATAATCCAACCTATGGCAAAAATTCAATGGGGAAACCCTACAGGCCCTGACATCTACGGGGTCGAACCAGAAGCCTTGGGTATGATTTAATAAGTCTAAAAATGTAAACCCTAATAGGTAGTAGTGTAATAATTTTCATTGATAAGAAATAGATAAAGTCTAAAAAAGGAAACTCTAACAGGTAATAATGTAATAATTTTCATTGATAAGAAATAGATAAAGTTTAAAATAATATTAAACATATAATTTAAGTATATTCCTTTAAATCTTAAAAAACTTCAAAAATGTATATTAGCTATGAGTATTATATGTAAGAAAGGTTAAAAAACCCCACAATGTATAAGCAATGTAAAGAATAGTATTACAAATTATCTTATTAATAATAATATATTTGTGATAAGGATAAAACTATTTATAAATGAAGGATATTCTGTCAATCTATTTATAAATAACAAAATAAAATAAATAAATAATAAACTAGTCTTGTTTTTAATAAGTTATTGGGATAGAAATAATTAATATCCATTTATGCTTTTTAAGGTCGTTTGCCGGGAAAAAAAACGCATTTTTATTTATTAAAAATAAATTATAGTAACTATTTTGTATGGCAATAAATGCGATACTAATGACATTAGTATATCTTTTATATAAAAATAATAAATAGATTAATATTTTTTTTTAAAGTCCGATTTTAATTATACATATTGTATTTTAGATTTTATTTCCTTTGTAATTTAATTTTTTTTAATATTAACTGAAAGTTAGTTCTATTTTATTCTAGTGTTTACATGATTTGTTTATTATTACTATTATTCTTAATTCTCTTTTCTATTTAAAGGAAAAAAAAAAACTATTATTTAATAATAAAGGTTTAATGCCTCCATTTTGTATACAATACCTTTATAATATTGTATTGGAGTAATAGTGTACAATAGTACAATTCATTATTGAATTGTATTATTGTTATAGAATGAATGAGGAAGAGTATGAGAATTTTAGATAGATAGCTCTTTTTTTTTTTTTTATTCTATTTAATTATTTTATTAATTTATTCCATTCATTTGTCTCAATTAATTAAGAAATTCAATAAATTGATTGGGTATATTTTTTACAAATTTATTATTTGGCAAAATGGATTATATGGTCGATACATTCATAAAAAAAAAAACCAAATTAATTTATTTTTTTATTATTTAAAAATTATCTAAAAATATATATATTCTATGGTAATACTATAAAAATTATAATTTTAGAAAACATAATAAATATTCATTTATATTGTAGGTTATATTGTGAAAGAGGTATTATTTATACTTTTATGTATTGAATCAATACAACGATTTAAAAACTACTAATAGATACCGTTTTAATGAAAATATCAATACACCTAACCTATATGTTTTACAAACTTTTTCGTCATATAAATATGTTTTTTTAAATAGTTTCTTTTAATAGTAATGTTGTTGTTGATAATAGAAATCAATAGTAACTATCCTATACCTATCATCTTAGTATTCTATGTTAATAATAGAAATCAATAGCAACTATCCTATACCTATCATCTTAGTATTCTATGTTAATAATAGAAATCAATAGCAACTATCCTATACCTATCATCTTAGTATTTTATGTTAATAATAGAAATCAATAGCAACTATCCTATACCTATCATCTTAGTATTTTATGTTAATAATAGAAATCAATAGTGACTATCCTATACCTATCATCTTAGTATTCTATTATTTGACAAAAATTTTTTTTAAAAGTTATCTAAATATATTATTAATATAATATTTCAATATATTAATGTTAATTTGATTATATATATTAAAATAAATTAGTAATTTATTTGTCATATATTAAAATAAATAGTCTTTTAAATTGAACTCTTTCATTTAATTTTTTCATGTTTTTATTAATTTATTTTTCTTTTTTCATTAAAAAATGTATACAATAATTGGCATGAGATTATTGTTTTTTTTAATATAAAAATTAATTAAAATTATTTAAAAAATATAATTATTAAGGTTTACTATCATCAATTTTTTGATTAAATTAGGAAATGAAACTTTAATAATTATATTTTCCTTTGTAGAATTTATTTTTTATTTTTAAAAGGAATAAGAAAAGATAGATTAAAAATCATATATTCTTTAAATTAAAACAAGTAAATAGGTGATATTCTATATATAAAACCATCATTTGATGCTATACCATAAAAATGTAAAGTTATCATTTGATGTTGTCTATATATAACCATCATTTGATGCTATACCATAAAAATGTAAAGTTATCATTTGATGTTGTCTATATATAAAACCATCATTTGATCTATTCTAAAAGTATATTTCATGGTTTTATTAATAGAATCTTAGAGTTTCAATAAAGTGTTTTACAACGAATTATATAATCTTTTTTTTTTTTAGATTCTTTCCTATGATATTCCATAATATATAATGAAAAAGAAATGATTATGCTTATAATACTACGTTCCACAAGCATTTTTTTGATGTATATTAAAAAAGTCTTTAAAGCAAAGTAGAACTAGGGTTAGTTTAGGAAAAGAGAAAAAAATAACATTACAATTTTTGATAGATATCCTATTACAAATCATAAAACTTTAAAGAATTGACTTTTAAATAAGAAAACTATAAACCTTTATAAAATTGAAACAATTTAAAATATTTAAGATATTTCATCAAATTGATTTTGAAATGACGTACCATTGTTTAAACCATACTTTTTAGTTGATATACCATACTTTTAGGTAAGGCCTTTGATATTATTTTATATCTCTTTTTCACCCTAGTCTTAAAGTCTTAATCCTAATCCTAACTTTTTTTAATTTATTTATTCAAAAAAATTAATTTCATATAATTTTTTAATTTAGTTTTTTTTAGTTTATTTTTATATTAATTAAACTTTTTTATGATGAAATGTTTTTTTCATAATATTATATAATATTATGAGCATAATATCATTTTTATATATATTAAATTTAATCATTCAATATATTAATAATTTATTTATAATAAATTAAAAAACTATTAATATTTAAATACTTTTTTCATTTAATATATGTAACTATTTCTCATTAAAAAAAAAAAAAAAATAGAAATATTTATATAAGGAATAAAAAACTTTTTTTTTTTTTTTTAAAATATTAAAAATTTTTATTATATAAAGTTAACTTTTTTTAATGTTATTATGAATGAGGAACTTTAATACTTTTGAATGTTGAATAATAATAAAACTTAAATATATTGGAAATGTTAAAAGTTAAAAGAGTATATTGAAAAAAAGTACCAACAAAAAAAGAGAATTTTCAACATAATATATATAATAAAGAAATAGAATATAGTATATATTTTGAACGCTCTCAATAAAAACTTTATAATACTAAAAATGAATAATGAAACCTTTCAAACTTTAAAAAAACATGTCATTAAGAATAAAATGTTATTAACAAAAAAAAAATATAGTTAATGTAGAAACGAAACCAAAATTATATTTAATACGATACAACGTCAATTTTTGAATACTGTCATTGCTTTTCATACAAAAAAAATAAAAAAAAAAATTTATAAAAAAAATAAAAAAAAAAATTTATAAAATAGTGATACAATTTTCTATTAGCTTTTATTATTCCATATTCAAAAATAGTTTATTCTATATTCGTTATTAAAAATCAATAAATAAAACTATTATAATACAAACGTTTTTGTAAAACAATAATATCGAATGAATATTTATTTATATATATATATATATATAAAAACTTTTTTTAACAACATAAACATTAGTTAAAAATATCTTTTTTTTTTTTTTTATCTTTTCAATTCTATGGTTCAACCTAATATATAGGTATATAACATTTTTAAAATAGATATCATTGTTTTATTAAAAAAAATCAAGTTTTTAAACTTTATGTACCAAATTTTTATATTGAATTCTCACTCTTAAACGTTAAATATATTATCAAAGTTTTTCTTTTTGTAATATATTCAATTATCCTTTATATAGCTAGTTCATTATTTTTCTTTATAGCTTTATGAAAATAAGAAGATTAAAGAAACTTTTTTTTTTTTTTAAAAAAATTCACCTTATACTTTAAATAACTTTAAATTGGTTGATAATTAGCAAATAAATAGTATGTAATATTTATAATATCATTTAAATAACTTTAAATACAACATTTACTTTATTTTTTTTATTAATATGGCACCTATAGCAAAAAAACCACTTTATTTTTTTTTATTAAAGTATAATATTTTTAATTTTTTTTAAATAAACAAAAAAAATTTTTTTTATTTTAGGTTAAAATACATAAACTTTAAAAATAAACGTATGTTATTTTATAATTATATTACATAAAATTAATAATACCTATAATAATACCTATAATAATAATAATAATAGTAATAATAATTAAAATAATTAGAATAATTAGAATAATAATAATAATTAGAATAATAATAATAATAATAATAATATCAATTAAAAACTACAATAAAGTAAGTATATCATTTTTTTATTTTATAATCTAATATATAACTTTACTTGATCTTTTATTTTTTTTAGAATCTATTATCCAAAAAGGTGAATATTTCTATTTTTTTATATATGATAGAGATATTAAATTTGTATTTATAGTAGTTCTTTTGTAAAGTCTCAAAAAAAGGTAAATAGAATTTTTTTTTATTCCATAGCAATAGTTTCTTTATTATATCAATAATCATCCATATATAATACGATTTTATTTTTAAAAATCCTATTTTAAATCATATAATATTGATAGTTATAGTCATTTAATAAATAATAATAACATATAAAAAGTTGTCTTTTTAAAAATAAAAATCATTGATAAATATATAAATTTTATTAAATGAATGAATAAATGAATAAATAAATAAATAAATAAATAAATAAATAAATAAATAAATATAATTAAATGAATGAATGAATAAATAAACAACTAAATAAATAATTAACCAAATGAATAATTAAAAATAAAAGTCAATCTATTAATAAATAAATAAATAGATAAATATAGGAATAGATAAATTAATGGATAAATAAATAAATAACTAAATAAATCAATCCATCAATAAATGGATAAATATAAAGGATAACTGAATGAATGGATATATTATTTAATAAATAAATAAACCAGAAAAATTAATAAATAACCATAAAATATTATATATTTGTTAATACAAAGTAATATATATTATCAGTATATTAATAAATTAAACCCAATAAATTTAATATAAAATCATACCATTAGAATTTTAATTAAAAATTTTATAATTACCATATAAATAAATTTAGTATTAAAAATACAATAAAAATAAATTAAATTGTAAAATACTATAAAAATACAAATGATTATCTCCAAAAAAAACTTTTTTAAAAAAGTATCTTTTACACATTCTACATACTATATAAAATAATAAAAAATGTATCAATTGTTTCTTTTTTTATTTTTTTTTGCTTTTTTATTACTATAAAGATGTTATTTTAATGTCAAAAACAAAAAAATCAAAATAATCGTTCAAATATTAAAAAAAAAAAAATAAAACTGTCAATATAAATATTAATAAAAAAAAAAATTTAGTTTTTAAAGTTTTCTATATAGAAAAATAAAAGTTTATACTGAAAATTTTTAAAGGACACAGCAATTATTATTTATTAAATAGGAAAGGTTGAATTATTAGTATTTTAAAGGATAATTTTAATAGTTTCATTTTATCAAGTCTATTAAACTGTAATCATTAAAAAAATAAAGAGTAATATTGAATTTTTTGTTAAAAAATAAGTAAATGAATGAATAAATAAATGAATAAATGAATATAAAAAATAAATAAATGAAAATTTTATTATTAAATAAATATAAAAAAATTTATAGAATAGTTGAAAAGAAAAACTGAGTAAAAAAGTTAAAATTAAAGCTAATACAAGCAATCATAAAATCTTTTTTTTTTTTTAATTAAAATAATATCGAGATTTTTAATCTGATATACCTTTTTAAACATTTATAAATAATTTAAAAAAAAAATAGTTTATACTAAAAAATTAAAAGTAAAGATCATTACTCATTTTCTATTTTAACAAAAATTATCAAAGTATTAATTTCTATTTTAACCTTTTTTTTTTTTCCATAATTGAAAAAAAGAAGATCAAGTAAGTTTTTTTTTTTTTCATTCAATATTAGTTTATTGATATATTAAATAAGAATTTTTAAATATATTTCATGTTTAATAAAATAAAAGAATAGAATGATAGAATAGCAGAATAATAAAAAAAAATATTCATTAAAATTTTTAAAAGATGAAAAATTTATTATAGATGATATAGTTAATAAAAGATGACAAACATTAAAATAATAAAGTAAAAAAAAAAAAAAGATACACACAATCAACACATTAACACTATAATAATAATAATAAAAAAGGATAAATCCTTTTCTATAGTTTTAGCGTCACCTTTTTTGGTTCTTTTTGTCTCATTAAAAAACTAAATAAAAATTTATAGTACTATGAAAAAAAAAAGGAAAAACTTTTATAATTTTTTATATTTGAAATAAAAATTAAATGAATATATTAATAAATCAAATAAATGAATAAATAAATAAATAAATTCTATGCAATAATTATTACAAAATTAAATGAATATATTAATAAATCAAATAAATGAATAAATAAATAAATAAATTCTATGCAATAATTATTACAAAATTAAATGAATATATTAATAAATCAAATAAATAAATAAATAAATAAATAAATTCTATGCAATAATTATTACAAAATTAAATGAATATATTAATAAATCAAATCAATATATATAAAATTAATTATTAAAACATTTATACCATCGAAATAATTTAATTAGAAAAAGTTGACATGGAAATAAATTATTTTGAAATTTTATAAAATTACCTTTTATGAAATTTAAATGATATTAGTACTATTAATCATCAAAATTATAAAGTTATTCATTTTATGAAATTTAAATGGTACTAACAACATTAAGTTAAAATATCAAACTATTTTAAATTTTATTAAAAAGTAAAAATACACCAAAATTATCCACATTTAATTTTTAATTATTTTAATAATATTATTAAATATTCATCTTGCTAATCACCATACATAATACTATTATTAAATATTTATTTTGTTAATCACCATACATGAAAGATATTGATTAAAAAAAAAAAATACTATTATATCATAAATTTGAAAAAAAAAATATTTATATCCTTTTATGTTAAAAATAGAATAAAAATTACACCTATTATTTAAAAAAAAAAACCATTTTAACACTATTTTCTTTCAAATATACCCTTTTTTTTCTATTTTACTCAGATATTACACATTACACTTTTTTAAAAAAAACATTCTCCTCCTAGTTATATTATTTAAAGAAAAAAAAGCCTTGATCATAACAATAAAGTACACAACTATTTTGTGTATGAAGCATGGAAAATAAAGGTAAATTAAATATAAAATATAATTTTTTAGTTTAAAATTTTGCATCAACTATCGATTTGACTTTTAAAAAAAGTTGATTAATCCTAGTATTAATAGAAAAGAAAAAAGAAATCAATATTCATAGATAATAATAATAATAATAATAATAATAATAAAAAAAGAAACAGCTCATTCACTTTTTATTATTAAAAAAAAAAAAAAAAGAAAACGATGAAAAATAGTATAATAAAAATTTTCTACAAAATTTTAATTACTTCTTGGTAATTTTAAATTTAATATAAAAAAATAATATATTATGGAATATAAAGTTTAATAAAGTATTTTAAATAGATAGTATGGATAATATATATATTGGTTCATTTTTAAATAATTTTTTTCCATAATTTATCTCTATTAATATATATTTTTATATTTATTTTGAACGGCGGTTTCCAATAATAAATAATATAATTGAACAAGAATTTTTATATCTTTTTTTTTTTTTTTCTTTACTCTATTTTACTCTATTTTATTATATAATAATAGTATTAAAAAAAAAAAAAAGATAGATTTTGTAGAATAATAAAATATTCAAATTAAAAGATTCTTGTATTTATTATATCATTTATTAAAAAACAAAACAAAAAAATAAAAAAAGATTATTTATATTTTTAATCATATATAAAAATCATTTTTTATTTTTTTTTGAAAAGTGTTAAATAGTTTTTTTTTTTTTTTTTTTAACTTTGAATAATAATAGTAATAATAGTAATAATAATTGAATATAATTATTAAACGTTAAGGCGCAAATCATTTAGAAATTAATAATTATAAATAAACAGTTAGAGACAGGACAGAAAAAAAAAAAGATGATAGCAAGAAAAAAAATTCAAATGAATAGTTTTATAAAACTTTAAATTTTGACATTTTTTCATATATTTAACATATTGCTTTTTTTTTTTTTTTTTTTTTTTTTTATATATATATTTCTTTTAAACATTTTTTTATATTATTATTAGTAAATATTTTAAAATTTGTTATTATTATTATTTTTTAACAATATATAATCCAATTAATTTAATTAATAACACTTTTTTATACCCTTGCTATATTTTTTTTTATTAAAAAAGTCAATACTAAAATAACCATTATTTGAATTCGTAGAAAAAAAAAACTTTAAAAATTATTAATTGAATAAAACTTCTTCATGTCAAATTTAAATATGATTAATAATGAAAACATGATAAGCTCTGGATCTTCAAATAATATATCACCCCTTATCCAACAACCCTCAATTCAAGATTCTAATGATAATAGAATTATGGAATTGAGGGTAGCAGAACAATCTCTGGATTTTTCTAATAAAAGTTTTTCAAGGTAAATACATAATTATTAAATACATTTCAAAAATTGATAAAATAATACTTTATAGAATAACCATATCAAACTTGTTCTTTGTTTCGTTTCATTTTTATTTTAATATTGTATCTATCTATGTATAACAAACAAACAATATCTATACATATATATATACATTATTAATAACTTTATAAAACGGACATTCTATTTTTAAATATGTTTAAAATACAAAATAGAGAAGTCTACATATACCATAAAAAACAGGAAAGATTTAAAAAGACGGTAATGGGTGTACATACTATTGTTTCAAAAAAATTGTATAGGTTATCAGATTTAACACTGGAAGAATATTTTAGAAGTCGTTGGAAAATTTCAAGGTAAATTGAAGATTTTTTTTTTTTTTTATATATGTATTGTTAATTTAAAAATTTGTGTGTGGGTGTGGGTGTGTTTTAACTTGTTCATTAATATATATATTCTGACTTGTTCATTAATACTTTTTTTTGTTCATTGATATTTTTTTTATTTATTTAAACTTGTTCATTAATACTTTTTTTTTTTTTTTAATTATAAAATTATCGTATAATTATCCTAAAATTAATTAATTGTCTATAGAGCTCGTAAGTTTAATATTTAGCCACAAAAAAATAAAAACATTTTAAATCTCAGCTAAATGAAATTTTTATTAATTCTTCATTATTTGTATTAATTAACCTTTAATATATCCATTGCACATTATAATATAAAGAGGTGTATAGATTCCTTGATGCAGGTAAAATAAAATGTTTATTATTATGAGAATAAAAGTCTTTTTAAAAAGTTATCATGCATTTATTATTACAAATGTATCCTTATATACATAAATTTAAAATATTAATTTTTACATATACCTATAATATAAAAATAAATAATCCTAATGAAATATCAATTTTACCTTTAATTTTACTATAAAATAAATAGCGGAAGTATTAAAAGTAAGTAAAATAGTTTAAATCTTTTTTTTTTTTTAGTTTTGTTGATTCTCCTTTAGGTTAATCAAAAGGCAACAACAACAGTACTAGTTATCATAATAGTATTAACATTTTTTATTTTTTAATTATAAATTAAAATAAAAATAAATTGTAACGATAGCAATTGGATGAATTTTCATTTCTTCCAAGTCATGAATTATTATGTCGTACGTTGAAACAACATGCAAAATGTCCAGAACATATGAAATATTTATGGGAAAGTGTTTTAGGTAAGGTAGGGGATCACCTAACTTCTATTAATAGTAGTTTAATATCAAGTACGTGGATGGAATTAATAAAGGATGGTAAGGTTGTTCCATTACCACCACAACATAAGAAAACAAAGAAAAGATCACGGAAAAGTGATAGTATATCAGATGGTGAAGAAGATCATCTTTCCACGGTGAAAATTATAAAGACAAAACATCCAAATCTAAGTAATGATGAAAATAAATTAGCCTTTAATCTTTTGGAATACAATGAAAAACAAATAAATTCAAATATTAAAACAAATAATATTGGAAAACGTACAAGTAACTATAAAATAAGTAATGAAATGAATCCTAATAATGGGTATGGTATTCATCGTGATTATTATGATGATCGTGAGCGTGATATAAATTCCCATTATGGTCCTCCTAGATCAGAATATGGTCATTCTCCAACTATGCGTTCTCATCCTTTTAACTATAATGGTATGCCGCCACGTAATTCTATGCATCTTTTCAACTCCAGTTCTAATAATTACAATTATCCAAATTATGATTTGAATTCGCCGGAACCCTATTCTAAAGGTAGAAATGATATCCCTCTATCGAATAATAAATCACAATATTATTCTCTTGATACCACAAAAAATAAGGTAAGTGTATAAGAAACAATATTAGATAGTAGAAGAAATAGATTCAAGTGTATGGATGAAAATAATTATTGGAACAACAACAACAACAACAAAAAAAAAAAAATTAATGAATTATTCAATAATCTTTTCTCCTCACATCTCTTCCTTTTTTTATCTTTTTTTATTTCTAGAATATTCCAAATGACCGTTATTATAATGAAGGTAGTTATCCACCAGGCGATAGAGAACCAGACGTGTATAAATTCCGTGAAAATGATCGTCATCCATTAGGAAATACTATAGACAGAAATAAGCCACAAAATCCATCCTATTTTGAAGGTAATCGTAATATATCACCATCTCTAAATAATGTGCCAAATGGTCATCCATCCAAACCTGGAGGTTCAGATCATGATCATTATGCCAATTATGATTTAAATCCTCAAGAATTAAGAAACCCTATGAATGATCCAATCCGTCCACCATACAAATCCGAACCTATAGCATCAAGTCAAAGATCATCACCTCGTCCTTATCTTGACGGTAATTGTGCCACTCCAAATGATCGTTATTATGATGATTATAATAATGCGAGAAACAACAATACTACTTTGTACAAATACCACGGCGATTCTAATGACAAGATAAATCATAATGGCTATAATCCATCCAATAAAATAGGAATGAACAGACCAGTATCGCCTGTAAGCATGAATGCCTCCCTTGTTTCAAGAAGTGAATATTCATTATCCAATAAATCAGAAGTTTATGATAATAGTATTGATAGCAATTCCAAAAGAATTAAGCCATCCTATTATTATCCACATCCACCATCACCTACTCTAACCAGA
This sequence comes from Piromyces finnis, assembly GCA_002104945.1. Taxonomy (NCBI): domain Eukaryota; kingdom Fungi; phylum Neocallimastigomycota; class Neocallimastigomycetes; order Neocallimastigales; family Neocallimastigaceae; genus Piromyces; species Piromyces finnis. The sequence goes on from MCFH01000022.1 coordinate 650,409, forward strand.
GATACAAATTCCGTAAAGTATAATGAACCCTCGGTTAAAACAAATATTAAATATATTTCTTCCCCTATCAATAATGAAGTTAATCCACGTAGTTCTGAACTTAACGATAGTCGTAACCCAAATTCAAATCTTCCAAATCACTCCAAGACCGTTCTTAATTCCATTCTACCTAGTACAACAGAAAGTATGGAGAGAAATGGTACAGAGTATAGAAATTTAAGCAAGAGTTATCCACCACCACCATCATCATCATCATCATCAGTCCCAAATGATCGTTATTACAAGACTAATGAGCCCGTAAGAAGTCATCTCAATAATGCTAGTAATGTCAATGCAACTCTTACGACGACAGTGACAACTACACCATCATCTCAAATAGACACTATGAAAAATGGTTTTTCAGATGCTAGAGGATCCACACCTACTACCTTCAATCAAGATCCAAGATATACCACCAGAAATGAAGACTATCCTAAAAATGGACCATCCAAATTTATACCACCTCATCAACTTACATCACCTCATAGCAGTCAAAATATCATTAGTCATCAAGGAAGTCATAATTTTTCTGAGGATACGGTTCAACCCTATTCCGCCAAAAGAGTAAATTATTCACCAACCCTTGGCATTAATTCACAGACTGATCCAAATCGGTTTAGTTTATACAAATTAAATTCTCAGCCAAATTCCATAAGAAATCCATCACCGACCCTTCCTCCATTTTCTGTATTAAATAGTCAAGAGGTAAAAAAAAAAAAAAATAAAATTTTTTTAATTATTATAAAAAAAAAAAAAAAAAAAGAATAGGTTGATTAAATCATTTTTCTCATTCTTTTCTAAATCCTTTCTATATGTATATAATGATGAATAAAAACGCTCTATTTATTTCAACATTATTATTTATTATCTCCATATTATACATCATACCTTATTATTTTATATTTATATCTTTAAAAATTTTATTATTGTTGTATATAGTCATATAAAAATTCATCGTCACTCTATTCAGACGTCCATAAAAATGAAAATAAAAATGAGCCATCTTCCTTTGATTATCGACAGGAAAATAGTAGTAATAACAACCAAAACAACAACAACAACAACAGCAGCAATAATAATAGTGTAAGACGACCATTTAATGAAAATCCACCAGCAAATACTAATTTTAATGACTACAATTATCATCAACCACCCATTCATAGTGGATCCCAAGTTACCAAAAGTAATCCAAGGGAACTTAATACCTTTCAAAATCCAGAACTTAATTTAAAGAGAAATGAAATACCCCATTATTACCCAGGAAACGGAATACCATCAACAACAAATAAAAATGTAACAGGAGTTGAAACAAGACCAATCACCACTCTAGCAGGAACAATAAATCGAATAGAAAAGTATTCAGAGGATAGATTTTCCACAGCTAATAATAATAGTCAGCATCATCATCCTATCAACAATCCTATAAATAAAACTGGAAATGAAATTTTAACAGGAAATCCAAATTATTATTATAATAATAATAATAATAATAATAATAATAATAATAATAACAGCAGCAGCAGCAGCAGCAACAACAACAACAATAATAATAGAAATGGTAATAATGGAAGATATTATCATAGTTTTAAATAAATTTATTCATTCTTTCTATTTTGGTTATTATCTCTTTAGGAGTTAGATCATGGAATATATATACATATATCTCTTTTTATTTATATATTTTTTTTTAAATAAAATCCAATGTTTTACAAAGATAAAAAAAAAATACAGCTAAATTATGATTTATTCATTTAAGCAAAGGAACAAATATCAATAGGAAACAAACTTTTTTCATATGGAACATTGGATAAAAACATAAAATTCAATTTATTATATATGAAAAATATTTTAGAAAAAAAGTTTTATTAAAAAAAAAAAAAAAAAAAGGAAAAAACATATCTATAAACAGGATATTTATGTAAAAAAAAAAACAAAAACTTTTTTTCTTCTTCAATTTTATTATTATTATTATTATTACCCGATATCAAAAGTTGAAAAAAAAAATAAAATCTTTTTATTTTTGTAAAAGATTTTTTTTTCTTCTTTTTCTATATATATATATATTTTTCTATATATATATATATATATTTACTTTATAATTATTTAGTTAAAGCTTTATTTTTTCTTTATATTTCTTTTTATTAATATTATAAATTTATAAAATGATAAAAGTACAATAAATACAATTTTTTTTTTTCTTTAAAAAAAAAAAAGAGTTTATTCAACAAAAAACAAAAAAGGAAAATCAAAAGTCAACCAACAACAAAATCAACAAAAAAAAAAAAAAGTAAATCTATAATGACAACAGGATGGATTTAATTTTACCTGTTTAAGCTTTAGATATACAAGCTTTTTTATTTTTTAATTTTTTAAATCTAATATTTTTATATAATATATACATATACTTTAAATATTTTATATTTATATATATATTTATATAATATACGATATACGATATATACAATACATATATATACATATATATACATATAATACATCTATAGGTCTAATAAATATTTATAAACTCTATAAATTCATATGACTTTTTTTTTTTAATTCATGTATATACCTTTTTTTTTTTTTAAAAAAAAAGATATTAGGATCAATATAAATATAATATATTATCATTATATTTATTTAAACACAAACCATTTTTTTTTAATTGAAGTTTTATTAAATCTTCAATATAAATTAATTAAAAATTGTACATTATTTTTTATTATTATTATTAGTAGTATTTATTTTAATAACTTTATTTTAAATAAAGCAAATAAAGAAAAAAAAAAAAAAAACCCAAACCAACGCAATAGAACAAGTCTACTTTAAAAGCAACAAAACATTTTTAGTACTATCTCCAAAACAATTTCATTACAATTTAAAAAAAAAAAAAAAGTTTTCTTTTTAAAAAATAATTATAAATTTTTTCTTTTTTTTTTTTTTAAATGAAGGAATGATGTTCATATTCCATCCATCAATGAAAATCATACACCATGAAAACTTTACGTATTTTTATTGGTAAAAAAAAAAAAAAAAGAATATTATTTGAATTTATAATACTAGCAATCATTATTCATATACAACTTACTCGTTATCATCATCATCATCATCATTTAACAAATGGACACAAATAGAATTAAGAATGAACTAGAATTATAATTAACAAGATTAAGGGTAAAATTGTAAAATTATAAAAAATTGTAGATAAAAAAAAAACAACAAAATAATAAAAATTTTTAAAAAGTTTAAACTTGATTTGTTCAATTAAACCTAAAGTTTAACCTTAAAAAATTTTTGATTAACCTTAAAAATTCTATGGATTATTTCCTTTTTTGGTTTTATTACGTTTTAATTATTTGGTACAAATAAATTTAAAAATGTATACATTAAAAAGGATTTTTTTTTTTTCAATTTTATATAAAAGTAAAGACAGCCATTGATAAAAGCAATTATTTAATATAACAAAGCCTATTATTATAATAGTATTGTAATAGCATTGTATTAAATTTATGATTTAAAGGAATAATTATTTTTATGGATAATTAGAATAAGAAAAAAAAAAAAAAAAAAAGAAAAGGTAAAATTGGATTATCCATTGTATATTAATAAATTATTTTTTTTTTCAATGTAATTATGGATAAACCTTATAACTATCATGATGAATCAGAAAAAGAAATAAAAAAACAAAAACATTTCTTTTTTATAAAAAAAAAAAAGTCTATATTTTTTTTTATTATAAATTTCTTTTTTTTTTTTAAATAAAAATTTATTTTTTTTATTTTTCTCATATTTTAAATTAAAATTATTAAAATTGATGGTAATTTAATTGAAAATTAAAGAAAGCTTTAATTTTTAATTTGTTTACCAAAAAAAAATTTAGCCAAAAAAAAAATCTATGGCTAAGTAGTCAAAAAAAAAATGGAGAAACTCTACATTTAAAATCATAGAAAAAAATAAAAATAAAAATAAAAAAAAAAGAAGAAGTAAAAATAAATAATGAATTTTTTTTTTAAAAAAAAAAAAAAGAAAAGAGGAAAAATAATTATAGGATATTTAGGAAAGATAAAAAAAAAAGAAAAAAAATTTTTAAAGTTTATTTAAATTTTATAAATATTATTATTTTAATTTATTTATATATATATATTAATTAATTAATTAAAAATATAATTTTAGTTTTTTTTTTTTTTTTATTATTATTGTTGCTTTTAATTAACATATAAAAGTTTGAAAAGGGCATTTTTATTTAAAAAAAAAAAAAAGTTTATATATAAAAAGTTCATTTTATAAATAAATAAATAATAATAAAAAAAAAAATTTTAAAGTTGGTTCAATGCATTAATTAAACTTTTTTCTATTTAAAATTTAATAAAATTAAATTAAAAATAATTACATTAATTAAATATTATTTTACATTACATAAATCATTGGATGATAATAAAAGTTGATTTTTTTAAAAGGAAAAGTGATAGTAGAAGGAAGGAAGGAAAAACCTATTTTAATTATATAATCCGAGGGAATTTATAATTTCTTTTTTTTTTTTTTTTACAATAAATGTAAAGGTAAAAAGAATAAGTAGAAAGAGAAAAGAAAGTTTGTAATGATTCCTTTTTTTTTTTTTTTTTATATTTTATATTTTATTTCATTATTGTATTCTATTTTTTTAATTGCTGATGGTGGTCATATTTAAAATTAATTCTTTCAAATGAAAATTGAAATTTTTTGGTTTAATGATACTTTATCCAAAATGGCGATCCTCTATTTTATTTCTTTTTTTTTTTTTTTTATTAGTATTATTATATAATACAATGGGGAGGAGTGGAAGGGGGGGATAAAATATTTATGTATTTATTTATTTATTTATTATATTATGGTAATAAACCATAGAAAGTGTTTTTTTTTTTTTATTTTATAATTAAAAAAAAAAAAAAAGAGGGTTTATTAATATGAGTAATGAAACAAAAAGGAATGAATGAATGAATGAAAAATAAATAATAATAATAATAATAGAAAAAAATAGAGATAGATAGAGATAGATATAAAACGAGGAGGGTTTTTTTTTTTTTTTTTTTTTAATATTAATTAATTTCTTTTATTATTAGACATTATTTATTATGCCTTTTTTTTTTTTTTTTTTTTCGCAAGTAAAATAGAGATAATGATACCTTTCTTTTAAAGTGTGATATCTTTTGGTAATTCAAAAGTATTATTAACAATATGATCTCTTAATGGTGCAAAGAGTGGTGTATTTTCACCAACTTCTATTAAATGAATTCTACCTTGGAAAATATAAACTACTCTTAAAACTTTTTCTTTACCAAAACATGGATCGTAAAAACCAATTAAACTTGACTATTTTTTGTTTGTTTGTTTGTTTGTTTTCCCCAACAAATAGTATCGCCATTAAAATATATAAATAGATCATTTGGTGGTGGTGGATTGAGATTAAAAAAAAAAAAAAAAAAAAAATTAGTATCGAAAAAAAAGGATCCCAATTATAATTTATATAAATGTGGATACAAATAATACTACTATTGTTGACGAGAAAGAAAAAATTAAACTATTTTATATACCTTTGAATAACTTCCTAAATGAAGTTGTGATTTATTAACCATGTTTTGTAATGGTATGGTGACATCAATAATTTCATCGGGAAGTGGTTTATTAGGTTGATTTTGTTGATAGGTTAATTTTTTCATCTTTTTTAATAATTTAGCATCACCGTATAAGCCTTCAATAATAATTAAACCATCATTTTGTTTTTCTATATTAATCTTTTTTTCAATTGTTTCTGACATTAAACGAATAGATTCTTCGGCTTCCTTCTTTCTTTGAGCTAATATATCAGAATTGGCCGTTTTTATGATATCAATTTTTCTAAACGAAGGAATAAATAAAAAGGATACCCGAATATTTACCCATATATTTTAAAAAAGAAATAGATACATAAATATAGGAATAAAATAAGCAAAAAATTAAAAAAAAAAAAAAATAATATTACTGAAAATGTCGTTTTTTTTTTTTTTCCCCTTACCTTTTTAAATCATTCTTTTGATATGGAATTAATACATATTGATTAAAGAAATAGACTGCGGATAATGGAATAATAGAACCCCAGAATAAAACGTGGATAGTTAAATCGTGTGATATAATAATTGGAAGAGTAATAGTTTGTCCTAATCTACTATATCTATTAATGGAAAAAAAAAAATTTTTTTTTTTGAAAAGATATAAAATTATGAATCCTTATTAGTATCTTATCATAGTAATAGTTTTTATTCTTATGCTAATAATTATTAGATTATTTGGATTATAATTCATTTTAAAAACATTTATTTTTTTTTTTTTTATTATTTGGGAAGCAATGGAAATGTGTCAATGAAATATTTTTTTTTTTTTTTTTTTTTTTTAAAAAAAAAAAAGTAAATTACCTTAGTTGTACAGAAAAACCAGCAATAGAAGAACAATTTAAACCAAAGCCGACACCACTAAATTTGGTGACTTTTCTATCAAAAGCTACGCCAAAGTTACCACCAGAGAATGAGGATAGTAATGCATGTAATTTTAATCTTAAATGTTTAGTTAAACTTTTAGCGTAGGATAATCTAATATGACTTTCCATTAATCCAACCTTTTGATGTTAAGAATAAACCAAAATGGGGATAATATATTTATAATAAAGATGATAATAATAGTTCATTAGAAATATTTTTTTAATTGAATTTTTTTTTTTATAATTATCAATTCATAGTATAGTGGTGGTCATCCTCAATCAACGTACAGTCACTGATCCTTGAATATTGGTTTTTCCTTTTCTTCTGATTAATGTGAGAGTAACAGAACTAGCTTCTCCTGGTTTTTGTTTTTTGCCCCATTGACCTAATGAATAATGACCTGTATTATATGAAATCATACCGGTATAATTAGGTGAAATTTGTCTTCCAGCAACAAAAGTAAAGTTTGGTGGTGCATCAACAGTTGACATAGTAGCTGTTGAAGTAATAAAACTAGTAACATAAAATTTCGAAAAATAAAATGGAATAAAAATAGAAATAGAATAAAATTAAAATTAGTTATGAAATGTTATAATATACCTTTTTTTTTTTTTTTTTAATTTATTATTATTATTATCTTTCAAGCTATTATTATTATTATTATTATTATTATTATTATTATTATTATTATTATTATTATTTAGATACGTTATATATATAAAAGATAATAATACTAATACTACTACTACTACTACTACTACTACTACTACTACTACTACTATTAATAATAATAATAATAATAATAATGGATTTATTTCAAATTTTAAATAAATAAAATTTTCCTTTTAATTCATTAAAAATTACTTACCAATCGGATGTGAAATTTTTTATAACTCTTCCTTGGATATAAGGTTGAGAACCGAGACAAGTTGATACTTCGGTGACTAAGGAAGAATTAATAGTATGACTTAAAGTACCAATGACACTAACAATATTCATTCCTTGATGAGAAAATGCTTGTCCTGTGAAATTTATAGAATCTTTTGGAGTGATATCGTTCTTAGAGATGAAAAAAGGATTAATTATTTATACATATTATCAAAATTAATGATGACAAGAGAAATATTTTCATAAAAAAAAAAAAAAAAAAAAAAATTAATACGGGCATCAAAATTTTTGTTTAATCTAAAATAGCATTGATAGATAATCTTTTACTGAACAACTTTTTAATTTAAATTATTTTATTTTTTCTTTATTTTACCTGCCATGAATGGAAAATTAAGGTATTTTGAAGAATTGGTAAATGTAAGAGTTCCGCGAGTCCTCTAGTCACTGGTTTTGGTGGTGGTGGTGGATGTGCTGGCATAGGATGCTTGCCATAGTGTGGATAGATGTGAGGTTGATTTGGTGCTACATAATGTGGTGACATAGGTTGACGAACTTGACCAGAGGCATCAAAAGTTAATTTTATTTCACCTCTTGACTTTAATATATGTTCTAATTCCATTTCTTTTTTAAATTTTACTTGACTTTCAAATTCACTGAGAATCTATTTTTTTTTTTTTTTTAAATATTCCAATAATTTAAATTTCAAAAATTGAAATTTCATTTTTTATATGATAATTGAATATATTTTAATGATAAAGAAAAAATATATAAAAGTTCATAATTTAGATAAAATATTTCATAGCTGCATATATATATATTGTAGGTTAAAATAATTACTTGTTCTGGGGTTTTATATAAAGGTCCAATATCCCAAGTTTTATCTAAACCTTTTTCTCCATATTTATCATAAATAATTTTATTCTTAGTATTTCCTAAAACTATAAATAATGTAGTTTATTATTTCGTTTTAAAAATTTTCAAAGTATATTTTATGATATAAAAGATGGGAAAGAAAAGAAAAATGTATTAGATATATCTATATTTGACAATATTTAGTATTCTATATTTCGAAATATACTATCATAAGCTTTATTAATTTTTTGAAATTCTCTTTGGGCTACTGTTTTATTGATATCTGATGAATGCTTATCTGGGTGGTATAATATACATAATTTTTTGTATGCATTTTTAATTTCATCTTGAGTAGCCTGCGTATATAGCAATAACAATTAATTGAATTAATAATAATATTAATTAATTTTTTCTTTCATAATTATTCAAGGGTTTTATATAAACTTTTAAATTAGTATATGTTTACTATTAATTTTATTTTTTCTTAAAATAACTCTTACAGTTTTTGGAACATTAAGAATGGCATAATAATCCATTCCGGTTTGATTTTTTTCGATAAAATCGTCTAAATCCTCGACTTCATCTTCAACTATATTTTCTTTGGTATCTGAATAAGGATCATAATTATTAAATTGTTCGTTTTCATTCATTTTTTATTCAACTAAATAGTGTGGATAAAAATAAAAGAAAAATAAATAATATTGTTATAAAGTTGAAAATAAATAAAAGATTTGTTAATAAATAAATAAAAAAAAAAAAATTTAAAGTTGTTTAATTTTTTGAAACATTTATTACAAATAAATTTTTAATTTTATCATTATTTATTATATATACATATACTATATTGTTGTTAATTATTATGACATTTATTTTTATAAATGTTGATATGAAAAAAAAAATAATAGTAATTTGTTTATTTTTATTCTTAATCAAAGTTAAATGGGTTTGAACTAGCCCCTTAATAATATTTATAGTGTGTTAAAAAGTATTCTTACTTTTTTCAAATTTATTATTAATATTGTATTTTTATTTGATAAACTAAAACTTGAATATGAATAAATATATATTGATAACTACAAGGAAATGTGTTTAATTTTTCTTAAAAAGATAAAAAAAAAGAAAAAATGATGTTGAATTTATTGATTATTCCAAAATTAAAATTTAAAAACCAACTTCTTTCATTTAAATATTATTGGTTGGAAAATATTTCTTTTCCAGAGAATGCTTCTTTTAAAATTATTATATTTCTTTTATATATATATATATTTTTTTTTTTCTCTTTTATATTTTTTTATATTTCTTTCTTTTTTTTTTTCTTTAATTTAATAATTTCTTTAAAAAAAAAAAAAAAAAATCAAACCATTTCTCAATTTCCAAAAAGAGTTTAAAAAAAAAAAAAATTAGTATTAAAGTTTTTATATATAATATATATAATTTTCAAAAATTAAACTTTTGGAAAAAATTAAAATTTTACACAAATTCTACCACGAATAAAGCAGGAATTATGCTTCAATTTTACCAGCAATTTTTTCTTTTTTTTTAATGTATTGCGCATTAATACATTAATGTATATCTGATCAATAATGTAATGTAATTTAAATTTTAAATTTTAAAATAAAAAATGGTTGGTTAAAAATTCTTCAAGGTTTTAAAAAAGAGAGAGAAAAATCGTTTTATGAAAGTATTTGAATTCTCAAAAAATAAAAATAAAAATAAAAATAAAAAATAATAATATAAACATCTTTTGTTTAAATAGTATGGAACATACCTTTTATTTAAATAATTAATTATTATCTTTATTAAAATACTTTGTTTTATTTTTCAGTTATTAAAAATTTTTATTAAATTTTAATCCATAAAAAATTAATTAATTAAAAATAAAAAAACAACTGTTGAAGTGAAAACAGAGAACAAATAAAAAAAAATTTTTTTTTCTTCTTTCCTAAACAATAAAACTTGTAATTATAATAAATAAATAAAAAAGAAAAAGAGTTAACAACAATATACAAAAAAAAAAGTATTATTCATCAATTATTATAAATATTATAAATATTAATATAATCAAATTATCATTATTATATTATTATTATAAAATTTTATTCTAGTTTTTTTTTTACACTCATACTTATCAATATCTCTTTTGTTTTCTTTTTTCTTTTTTTTTAATTTTTATTATTAATTGTTATGAAACTATTGATATTGATATATATATTCATTAAAATAGAATATGACAACAAAACAAAGAGTAGCATTAATCAGTGGTATCACAGGTCAAGATGGTTCATATTTAACAGAACTTCTTCTTAGTAAAGGATATAAAGTTCATGGTATTATACGACGTTCTTCTTCATTCAACACTGCAAGAATTGAACATATATATAATAAAGAAGAACATTCACTAAGTATGCTATATATATACATATATATATAATTCTATTAATATAAATAAAAAGAAAGAAAAAATTATATAATTTCAAACGACGTATATTTACATTTATAATTTAATAAATAAAAAAAGACACACACCAAAATAAAAATAATGATATATAAAAAAAAAAAAAATAGAAATATAAATACAGTATTAACAATAAATATATATACATATTTCCATATTTTTAATATTAAACTATATATAATAAATACATTCAATAAAACTCTTTGCAGACCCACAAATGGTATTAAAAACTAATTAATTTTAATCCATTTTCATTTTAATAATTAATTAAATTTTATTTTAAAATTTCATTAAATTTCAATAACAAATTAATTATGTATATTAAATATATATATATCTTCGTATCTTTTATCTATTCCAATTGAAATTTCTACAATATACCTTATTTATTATTTATTAAATATTATATATGTAAAACTTATTCATTTAATAATGTATTGCCCATTCCAATTAATATTTATACATCAACATTAAATTTCAAATAATAATTCACAACCGTAAAACTATAAATAATTAAAGATTTTACACTATGGCGATTTAACCGATTCAACATGTCTTGTCAAAATCATTAGTCTTGTTCAACCTGATGAAATATATAACTTGGGTGCACAATCCCATGTTAAAGTTTCCTTTGAATTATCAGAATAGTATGTATCATACATCTTTTTTTTTTTTTTTTTAAAAAAAAAAAAAAAGAGAGAGATAAAAATAAATAACTTTAAAACCTTATAAAAAAAAACAATAATATCAACGTAAATAGAATATATATTATAATATGGCAAACATTATTATTAGGATATAATTAAAAATTGTATTTATATTATTATAATGTTATATCAAATATTTATTATACTTTTATTTATTTACAAATATTTCATAATAATAATGATAATAATATTATTATTATTAAAATTAAAGTACTGCAAATGTTGATGGACTTGGTACCTTGAGATTATTAGATGCTATTAGAACTTGTAAATTAGATAAAGAAGTAAAATTTTACCAGGTATGGAATATTGTTAATACATAAAAAAAAAAAAAAAAACTTTTATAAATATTTTTATTAATTTTACAACTATATATATTATTGCTATTATTATTATTCCTATTCATATATATTTAATGAAAAAAAAAAAAAAGGCATCAACTAGTGAACTTTATGGAAAAGTTCAAGAAATACCTCAAAATGAAAAAACACCATTTTATCCACGTTCACCCTATGGTGTTGCTAAATTATATGCCTATTGGATTGTTGTTAACTATCGTGAAGCTTATAATATGTTTGCTTGTAATGGTATATTATTTAATCATGAAAGTCCAAGAAGAGGTAATGATTCAATTTATAGAAAATTTAATTTTTTTTTTTTTTTTCAATTGATAAATAATGTGTTGATATAAAATCTAAATATTACTATAATATTTTAGTATAGAAAATTAATCAAGTTATTAATTTTTTTTTTTTTTGTTAATATATATATAATGTGTGTGTATGTGTGTATGTGTATGTTTTAATTAAAAAGGTCAAACTTTTGTAACAAGAAAAATTACTAGAGCTGTTGCTAATATTCATTTAGGTTATCAAGATGATGTTCTTCTTGGTAATTTAGATGCCAAGAGAGATTGGGGTCATGCTCGTGATTATGTTGAGGTAAAATAAAATTTTTTTTTCCCATTATATAATATATATAATATAATATATTTCTAGATAAATAAATAAAAAAAAAAAAAAAGTGATTTTATTTTCCTTTTAACTTTATATGAATATAAATTTTATATTAATACATATTAATACATATTAATAATTAATAATAATGGTAATGTTTTTATTTTTTTATTATTATTATTATTATTATTATTATTATTATGATATTTATAGGGTATGTGGTTAATGCTTCAACAAGATAAACCAAGTGATTATGTTTTATCTACAAATGAAACTCATACTGTAAGAGAATTTGTCGAAAAAGCTTTCAAGGTGATTAACGTTGATATTGTGTAAGTTTATCAGAGAAAAAAATAAGTTTTTTAATTATACCAAATGATAATATTATTATCATTTTTTTTTATACTTTTATAATATTTTAATAATTTTTTTTTTATATATTAAAAAAAAACGACTATATTATATATATTATATGAATATTAAATAAATATATATATTTTTTTCTCCTTTTATAATATTTTAACGATTGGTAGTTGGGAAGGTGAAGGTGTTAATGAAGTTGGTAAAGATAAAGCTACTGGTATTGTTAGAGTTAGAGTAGATAGTAGATATTTCCGTCCAACTGAAGTTGATCTTTTATTAGGAGATTCTACTAAAGCAAGAAAGATACTTAATTGGAAACCAAAGGTTACTTTTGATGTAAGTTTTAAAGGATAGAATTTTATTATAATATTCTTTGACAAATAAATCAATATTTCATTAATATATATAATATATATGTATATATGTAAATTTATTAAAATTTTATATACTCTATATATATAGGATTTGGTCGTTGAAATGGTGAAAGCTGATATAGACATGGTGAAATTAAATTCAAATGATAAAAATTAGAATATTTATACTTAATCTTTATGAAAAAAAAAAATAAATAAATAAATTAGTAGGAAGAATAAGTAACAGTAATAATAATAATTAATATTAATCATAGCAATAATTTTAAAATGATAAATCTACTATAAATCATCATCATCATCATCATCATCATCAAATTTCATTGATATTCAATAGACTCCATATTATAAAATATAAAAATTATTTTATTCTCCTATTGAAATCTATTAAAAAAAAAAAAAAAAAAAAAAAAAAAAAAACGTTTTTATAAAAAAATAATAAAAAAAAACTTATATCCAAATATTTTAATTTATAAACAATATCTTTTCATTTTGGTCATTTAAAAATAATAATTGTAATCACGTAAAAAAATAATATATATACAATAAGAACAATTACAATAAAAACAATAAAATATATTTATAATAATTATTTTTATGGTTATTTTATTATTTTAAATATCATATATTTATATATTTTTATGTATTTGTTAAAAACCTTTTCTGTATTATTTTTGTTTTAATGCTTGCTTTTTAATATTTATAAATAATGAATTATAGTATATTGAATTTTCTCTCTCCCTCTTATATATATATATATATATAAACTATTAAATAAAAATAAATATTTATAAAAAAAAAAATAAATTATATTTTAAAATGTATTCTTTTATATATATATATATTATGTATAAAATTAATGTTGTTTATATTTGGTGTGATGCCTATGCCAAAATAATATTAAATATATATTTTATTGAAAAAAAAAAAAATTGAATTTTGAATAAAAATATTAGGTGTACTTTTTTTTTTTTTAGTGTTTATCTCTTTTGAATATATAAATTTTGTTTAAACTTTATAGGTGCGGATATATAATTTTTAAAAATAATAATAATAAAAAAAAAAAAAAAATTAAATAATATTGCTATTTTGAATTATTATATTTTAGAAAAAAAAAAAGTTATTGTTGTAATGAAATAAATTGGTATTTCTTTTTTTTTTTTTAATCTTCAGGTTCTTCTTCATTAGGGAATGTCCACACAAATTTTCTACCTCCAACTGGTTTTAAATAATCTGTTAAACCATTTAACTCCAATACCCAATCACTATTTTCATCTTTTTGTGTTAGTTTTAATAATGAACATACACCACATCGTATATATGCTGATTTATCCTTTAATAAATTTCTTGCAACCTGTGAAAAATTATATTATTATTACATTGAGTTGATTATAAATTTAAAGAATAATGAATGAGAATGGATTATGAATGGATTATAAATGGAATTGATATTAATTAATATAATAATAATATTTATATTTATAAATAAGGATGTTTAAATTTAATAATATAAAATATATAAATAATAAAAAAAATAGTCAATATTAGTATTATTAGTATTATTAGTATAATCTAATAATATACATTATATATTTTAATGTTTTTTTTTTTTTTTTTTGATAAATATAAATGTATCTATATATAAATATAGAATTTACCATAATTGCTGAAGCCGCATGACAAACAAATAAGAATTCTTGGTCCTTTTTATCATCTTTAGAAGCAAAAGTATCAAACAGTACTTGTAATGTTTTTCCAACTCTATCGTACATTTCATCCTTTGGTTCAGCTATAGTGGTTATTTCAACATTTGGTTTATAGGATTTATCTATAAATGGGAAAAATTCAATTAATTTATTAAATGGTGCAGGTTTTGGTATAAAGGTAGCATAGTTCGGTGAACCACCATACCAGTCACTTAAACCACTTTCAACTTCAATTTTTAAATTTAAGGTATCGGCAACTCTAGTTGCAGTTTGTAAAGTTCTAAAAAAGGGTGAAGAAAATATATAATCTATATGAGCATTTTCTTTAAGATAATTAGCTAATAACTGACTTTGAATTAAACCTTCCTCTGCTAATGGTGGGTCATAAACAAAACCTGATTTTGAAGGTGTTGGTACACCAGTTAAATGATCTTGACGAGTTCCATGTCTAGTAATGTATATGGTTTTCATTTTTTTTTTTTTTTTTTTTTTTTTTTTTTACTCTTTATTATTAAATAAATATTGTTGTTATTTTATTTGAATGTAATTTTACTTTTTTTTTTTAAACTATATATAACTATGTATGGTTTGACAAAGTTAATAATGATAATAGTATAAATAATAAATGTTATATATTTAATTATTTTTTTTAAATATTTAGTATTTTGGTATATAGATATATATAACTATTTATATTTTATTATAATGAATGAATAGAGAGAAATTTCAATTTTTTTTTTTTTTTGGAGATATATATAAAATTGTTGATAATATTATTTAAAATATGATGTTAATGTCACAAAAAAAAAAAAAAAAAAAAAAAAGATATTTATCTTTTTTTTTTATCAATTTATAAAAATGTTTATTTTTTTTTTATTCGTTATTCAATTAACTTTTTTAAACGTTCTTTTTTTTTTTTTTATTATTATTATTATTCGTTATTATTCCAGAAAACTTGAAAATGTCACAGGAAAAGTCTTTTAAAATAAAACAAAAAAAAATTTTTTTTATGAAATTGACACTTTAAATTTCTTTTTTTTTTAAAAAAATTTAGCAAAGTTAAAAGACGTTGAAAATGTTTGTTTGTTCGTTTGGGGGGAAACACACTTTTTTTTTTTTATTTTTTAACAAGATAAAAAGGCAACTTGAACCAAAAACTCTTATAGCACTATTTTTGACTTGTTATTTTTTTTTTTTTTTAAATAAATTAAATAGATGAAATTAAAAAAAAATATAAATTTTTTTTTTTTTAAAATTATTTATTCATAACTATTCATTTATAATTTTATATATTAATAATATATAGTAATTAAATAATATAATATATTATTGAATATATTAGAATATTGTAGTGTAATAACAATTGACTTTTTTTTACCTTATTAAAATTATCTAATTTATATTTCTAATATAGTATTATATATATTATAACATATATTATTATATTCATTTACAATATTTACAATAGATTCAAAATTTATATTGATAATTTTAAACATTTCCCGATATATTACAAGTAGCACAGGAATATATATGAGTAATAGTGTACTAACATAATTTAATATATAAGAAATATTAATATTGAATACTCCTCCAAATAATAACTTATTATCCTAAAAAAGAATTTGACAAATACATAATGTAATAAAATGTAATAAATGGACTACATTAATTGTAACACATGTTTTGATCTCCTTTTTTTTTAAATTACTTTTTACCATGAATAGAAATCAAATTTATTCTTAATATAGAAATTAATTAATTTTATAATAAATTAATTAATAAAAATTTATAAAAGGTAAGCAAGAAAAAAGAATAAAAAATGGTTTAAATCCTCAAAACATTTCTCTTTCTTTTTTCTAGTGTTGTTCTTCACTTGGCTTGGTGAATTATAAAAGAAAATTTGAATAAAAAACAAGTTTTTCTTTTCTTTTTTTTTTTTTAGTATCATCCTTAAAAAAATATCAATTGAAAAAAAAAAAACACTCCCATGAGTCATGAAAAGTTTTTTTATTTAAAAATAATAATTTTTTTTTTTTTTAAAATGATGTATCCTATTTATTATTATTTAAAAAATAAAACAAATCATGTGAAATATTACTTTGAGAATGCGGTATAACATCCGCGTTCTTTTTTTTTTTTTTTAAAAAAAAGTAGTGTAAAGAATGTCACTTTCTAAGGATGCTTCTTTAAAGATTATTTTAATAGCTCAAATTTACTTTTTTTCTTTTTTAATAGTATACTATTATACTTGATTCAACTAAAAAGTAAACCCATTTTTAATAATTTCACCTACAAAAATTTAAAAAAAAAAAAAACATTTTTGAGACTTTCTCTTTATGCACACTTTACAAAGATCTATTGTATTATATTTTTTTTTATTATATGTGTGTTTTTATTTTTTTTTTTTTGGATAGAATTTTATAATATATTTGCTAATTTTAAAAAAAAATACAATGTTTTTTTTTTTTTTTTTTACTTTAATAGATAAATAAATTTTTAAATAGTACCTAGAGTGTAGTCATCATTAACTTTATAACAATGTATTATTATTGTTTTCCATTTTTTTTTTCTTTTACCTTACTCTTCTTTGTAGATAATAAAACTATTTATTTATTTATTACTTCATTTTTTTTTTCTTGTAATGATTTTTATAAAAAAAATTGATAGGACAAGGATAAATTCGATTGAATGTATTATTATTTATAATAGGAACATTCCTGTTTATATATATACATTTGTTTATCTTATCCAATTTTTTTTTTATTATTGTTATTCGTGGATAAAATGTTGTAATGATTTTGCTCTCACCCATACAAAAAAAAACTTCTTATGGGTAGGTGAGGTGTGTGAATTGGACTGTATGGATTGTAATTTTTTTTTTTTTTTTGGTATTGAGAAATAAAAAAAAAAAAAAAGATTGAAATGGAAACTGTTACTTTTATCTAAACATTTTACTTAAGCTTAATGATACCGGCATCAACTAAAGTTCTTATCTTAGCAGCAACAACTGGGTTTTGAAGGTGATCACGGGCAGCATTTGGATCATTTTGCATTTGTTCAAGAATACTACGCATAATTGGATCAGAAAGAATACTGGCAACTTCTGGGTTGTTACGAGCATTGTTCATGATTTCTTCATCGGAAGCATTGTTTTGAGTTTGGTTCATACCAACGTAACATTTCATCATTTGTTGTTGAACTTCAGCTTCAAGCTTCTTTTCAGTATCCTTTTCACGAACAAAGTTGAGCATATCAATAGCCTTAGAAGTTTCACGCTTGGCAATAAAGACTTGAGCCTTACGAATGTAGGCCTTGAGGAAGTTTGGATCACGCTTAATACATTCATCAGCATCCTTTTCAGCTTCACTGATGGCCATTAACTTAATGTAACAAGTGGCACGGTTGTTCCAGTTTCTTGGATCATCTTCATTACGCTTAATAGCTTCAGTGTAGAATTTAACGGCTTCAGAGAATTTACCTTCCTTGAATAAAATATTACCTTGGTTACGAGCTTCATCAGCCTTAGCAACATCGTGGTAAGCTAACTTGGCAGCTTCTTCCTTTTCCTTTTCAGTCTTTCTTAAAACTTCAAGAACTTGTGGAGTACGGTGTTCAGCAAGAGATTTGTTGTAGAACTTGATAGCGTTATCGAAATCACCCTTCTTGTGGTAAGCGTTACCAATACGGTGGAAAGCTCTGGTGACATCGATTTAAATGATTAAAAAATATAATAGTATAGATATAGAAAAATATAGTGATTAGATATTTACATCAACATATATATTTCTTATATCAATAAGAATTTATATGGCATTCCTTTATTTCATTATCTATACGTTTATTTATTTCATCTTAAAATAAAAAAATTTTAAAATTAAAATTACCTGGCAATAAGCTTGAAATCAGCAAAAATTTCACGACCATGATCAACAGCATTTTCACAAACCTTGATGGCTTCATCATAGTCGCCCATTTCGTATAAGACAGCTATTTATAACGCGGTTTAAAAATATTATCATTATTGATTTAATGGGTAATAAGATATTAAATTTTGAATAGAGTTTATAAAAATTAATACGTTAAAATTCTTTCTAATAGTCTTGCTTATGATTTAATTGTTATTTTTTTATCATAAGATTTTATTATTATCTTTGAAACTTTATGCTTACCAGCCTTGTTAGTTAAGACAGCAATGTTAGTGTCATCGAGTTCGTAGGCCTTTTCATAGTGAGTTAATGCAGTTTGGAAGTCCTTCTTCTTATAGGCAGTGTTACCAAGTTGCTTTTCCTTATCGGATTCTTCTCTCTTGTTCTTCTTTTCCTTTTCTTCTTCAGTTAATTCTGGTTCTGGTTCTGGTTGTGGTTCTGGCTTTGGTTCTGGCTTAGCTTCCTTAGCTTCAGTGTATTCTGGTGGTGGAGTGTTAGTGAATTGAGCATCAACACCAGATGGCATAAGAGCGGATAAAACGAATTCCATAACTCTTTGATCCTTCATGTATCTATTAAATATGTCGTTATTGTTGTTATTGTTGTTGTTGTTGTTGTTGTTGTTTTGACAATATTCAAATTAAAATTAGGCATTAACATTTCATTGATTAATAAAATGAGGAATAAGTTTTAATATAAAATAAAAACATAATCAATATATTATTTTTTTTTAAAAAAAATTTAACAATTATAAAATTAAATGGTATATATAAAGACTTACAAATTAATGCTGCTTGGGTTAGCTTGAATAGACTTTAAGATTTGAACAAAGTCTGGTTCAGCAAGATATTTAGCACACTTGGTCTTGGCACACTTTTCAACAAGATCACCAGATAATAATTCATTGAACATTTGTTCTATCATTTTTAACATTATATTTTATTAAATAATTATTTAAAATTTTAATATATTAAAAACTATGTTTTAGCTACAATTGCACTGCTATAACGATTTATAATATATTTATATTTATATTATATATATTATTAAAAAAAAAAACCCTTACCCATTCCGTGACTTTGCATGGCATTTTCAACGTCTTCAAGACCCTTCTTTAATAAAGCGTTGTTTGGATCAATCTTTAAACCTTCATTGTAAGCATCAGCAGCTTCATCAAGTCTACCTAAACCATATAAAGCAGCACCCTTTCTTGAGTAACCCTATATTTTTTAAATATACAATGTATATATTCCAAATTTGAATTAGCCCCATAATTTTCATGTAAAGAAATTTATTTAAAAATAAGAAATTGAAAAATAGTTATCAAAAAATTAAAAAAAACTAAATATAATATTTTTTTAAAATTATTCATTATTTAATTAAAAACCTTTGGCCAGTCACTCTTAATCTTGATGGTTTGTTCAGCATCTTCTAAAGCCTTTTGGTAATTATTTAAACTAGCATAACAGGCAGATCTTTTTTATAAAAAATGAATACACCAGAAAATTAATATATATACATTTTATCTATTATCTATATAATATCTAATAGTTTACCTGTTAGAGAAGAAAACATGATTAGAAGAATCAATGTTAATAGCTTGAGTGAAGAAATCAATAGCTTCTTCAAATCTCTTTTCAGAAAAAGCCTTGTTACCTTTAGCCTTTAATTCGTCAGCCTATTTTTATTTTATTAAAAAAAAAAAAGGAAAATATATTAAAATCATTCTAAAAAAAACAATTCAATTACTGAAATATAAATATATTTCTTAGGTTTCTTTGGTGTTTTCTTTCCTCTTTTTTTAACATTTTAATTTTTTAAACTTTGATATAATAAAAAAAAACATTGATTTTATCTTGGTTTTAGATTATCATCCATGAATTTAAATTTAATTTTTCATGACTTTAAAATATTTTGTTTTAATAAAAACGCAAAAGATATATTATATTTCTTATTTATGTATTGAGTAACTCTCTTGAGGAAATAATACAACCAAAATTTAATAAAATAATTTAATAAAATATTTACCATTTTTTATTCTTTATTTTATTTTAATGTATTGATGTAATATATATACACAATTTTTTTGGAAAATATAAAAGAAAAAAAAGAAAAAGATTATTTAGTTTTCAATGATATATATAATGAAAATATATAGAGTTATATAGAGTTTTATATTCGCTATCATTTAATGGTATATAAAACTTTTTATATTTGATGACGAAGATGATGATATGTACAAATAATACAGTCAATAAATATTTAATATTTAATGTGTAAAGAGTAAAAAAAAAAAAAAGTCAATCTTTTTTTATATATTTAAATTATTACAAAAAAAAAAATTACAATCTATTTATTTCCATCATATATTATCAATTTATTGTAATATATAATATTTAATAAATATAAATTCAGATCAAAAATTTTAAATATATAACTTTATTTTGGACCATAATAAATTTTTAAAATAATGATAAATAATTAATAATTTTTTTTTTATATTTATCCAGAAGGTTCCACATTAAAAAAGAAATAATTACCACAGTCTCTACCACAATTATAAAAATTTTACCCACAATTTTATGGGAATTTTATATTTATTTTTATTTTTAATATTAAATTTTTACCATAAAAATCACCCAAGAAATTATTATTTAACTACTGATAATTTAAAAAAAAAAATATAAAGATTTCTAAATTTTTAGTATAACAAAATATTAAACGGTTACTCTTTCGTTCTTCTTTTTACATATATATATAATAATAATAATAATAATAATAATAATAATCGTATTGTTATTTATCTTTTCATAGTTTAATTGTATAGTGTATCGTAATTAAAAAATATTGTGTAGGTATTTCTAAATACATTTGAAAATGTTTTTTAATATATGGAATTATTAATAGCAACAACTTTTTATGTTTATATACTTTCTACTTTGATAAAACTTTTTAAAAATAGTATAATTTTATTATGATAATATTATTTTTTATATTCTTTAAAATATAAAGTTATATTTAAATATTATGAGATATAATATGGAATTTCAAACTATAAAATATATTAATATTTTATTAAAAACCTGTGTACGTCACATCAAAATATAAAGATTATTTGTGTTGAATATTCCAGTGGAAATTAAGTATCCTTTTCTTATATACACCTTTATTGGATTACTCTTATTTTTGATATATTTTCAATGTATTTTCAATCTTTTAAAAAACAATTTTCATTTATCAAACAATTGATTATAATTATATACATTATTTATGTCTATATACAATATAAATCCTTATTATAATAGTTTCAATTAGTCAAACGGTATATAAACGATTCTACTATCAATCAATGTTACTAGAGTTAATATACTATATAAACTGTAATAACACGGATTAATATAATTATATAATATTAAATATTTTTACAAAATACAATAAAGTATTAAACAGAAAAAAAATTATTTAAAGAGTAAAATTCTATATTATATTTAACAAGATTCCTAGCATATCTATATTTTAAATAAAGAATTATATATAATTATATAATAGTTAAAAAAAAAAAAAAAAAAAAGAATTTACTATATATATACATTATATTTATATAATATGAAATAGTTACACCCACCTTTATACTTCTCTAGACTTTTTAGGAATATATAAATATATAAGTTTATAATGTATAAATTTATAATGAATGATAATTTTCTATTCAATGTAACTTGTTTTCTTCCATGATATAGATTTATATCAAATCATTAAAGATACATATAGTAAATATTAAATATTCCTATTATAAAGAGTAAAAAAAAATACTTTTCTTCTTTTAAAATAAAAATAGTAATCCTACGTTCTATTCATCAAATATGAAAAACAAATAAGATACAAAGAAAAATATCCTAATATATTATCAATTCAAATATATTAGGATACATTTAAACTATCTTTTGAAAAATCATAGTACTATCTAAAATAAATAACAAATAAAATAATTAAAAAGATAAATATTAAATATTTAGTTTTAATATTTATATCCATATTATTTCATACATAGAGTTATTAACTACTTTTATATAATAGTCTATAATTAAATGGTGTATAAAAAATAGATAATAAAATGCAATACCATTATTTTTATAGTCCTACAAATAATAAATAAAAAATATTATATTAAATTAGAATATGGTTAAATGATGTCAATAGAATACTACTTTGTATATTTTATTGACATTATTAATTTTTTTTATTCATTATCATCATTATGAAAGAATTACAAAAACCTTAGGATAGTTTCGTTGAAAAAAAACTAGTTACATTTCTTTTTAAGAAAAAAATAAAATAATTTAAAAGTATAATGTCTCCCATTTTTTGGTTAAAATAGAAGATTCGATACATTTTAGTCTTCTCCAATTTTATAAAATGATATAAAAAAAAAAAAGAGTTGAATAGTGTCAAGATTTTATTAATATTAGTTTAATGAAAGTACACTTGATATAAATTATAAGAATTATAAAGTGTTGTTGCTTCAAAACAAAAAAAAGGCAGTTTTTTCATTTATTTATTTCTAATAATAATAGTGATGACGATAATCTTGAAAATGTCAAAATAGTTTTTTTTTGGAAAAGCTAAAAAGATTTCTGGTCTATTGAAAAAGTTTTTATTCCTCTTATTATTCACTATTTTATATTAGTAGTAATGAATTTTTAAAAGTATTTTTTTTTCTTTATATGATATGAAGAAAAGTAACTTTTTTTTTTTTTTTAATGGAAAGATATTCTTAATATCATAATAATCAATAAAAAAAAAAAAAAAAAAAAAAAAAAAAATCTAGTATAAAGACTGGAGTAAACTAAATCATTATAAAGCATTTTTTCTGGACATTTTTTAAATTTCTTTAAAAAAAAAAAAATAAAAACAAAACGCAATGGTCAGTCACTTTGTATTAAAACAAACAACTTTGAAATTCTTATATTTTTTTTTAATATATTATATTTACTGTATTTATTAATTTATTATTTTTAAAACTTTTTAATGTTTAAATATTTAAAATGTTCAATAAATAACCCTATGTAGTATATTTATTGAAGAATAATATTAATTTATATATATATAATTATTAAATTATATAAAATATATATATTAATTTGTTATTTATAAGTAGTATATTAATTTCATTATTATGAATATTAACAAGTATTTTTATCATTTATCATTTGATAGACTATAAATAATAAATGATCGATCCTATTTTTATTAATAACAGGGATAGATATATGTTGTTATTATTATCAATTAAGGATGATAAAAAATAGTTTAATGTAATTACTAAATGTTTTTTTTTTTTTTTTTTACTTTTATATTTAAAATATGATGTAATTTGTAATCTATTAATTAAAATTTTATTATTATTATTATTATTATTACTTATTACTTATTTCTTTACTATATTTAATATGTAAAATATATAATTTGAAAATAAAATAGTATTATTTTCCCTAAAAATAATTATTTTTATCTAGTAGTGAATAGGTTATTCTTCATTCTATTTAAAACTTAACTTTTGGAACACAGGATTTACTTGGTGGATTTTCATCACCTTCCCATGAAACACATAATTCCTTCTTAATGGCTTCAGCTCTAAGACTAACCCATTCGTAGAGACCCCATTGAAGACCACCAACACCTTTATCAAAGTTCTTCTTCCAGTCAGAATAGGTATAACCTGGTTCTTCAGATTCAACTGGTTGGTAGTCACGTTCAATAGAGTAATCCCATTTAACTTCTGGCTTGAAACGATCATAATAGGTACTAACAACATCCTTGAAGGCAACTGGATTGAAAACATTTTCAACAATACCCACAAGAATATTTTGGAAACGTTTTTGAAGAATTGAGGAGGAACCAATTAAACGATCAACTAAAGTACGGTGTTCTGGATCATCGTAAAGAAGTTTCCAAGTACGGTTAAGTTGAGTAGTGTAAGATTGTTGTGGGAATTTCTTACCAACAGAATTGATTGGAGCACATAAACCAACACCAAAAGTTTCATCATGATCTTGAGTAATGAAATAGAACTTAAAAGTACTATTGGTTGATTCAAGTGGATCATCGTAAACAGCAAAATTGCTTGTAGTTAACCAATAACCATCCCAATCACCAGTTAAATATTCCATTGCCATGGCTTTATGGAAGGTATCAATATCGAACCACTTTTCTTCAAATTCCTTGATAGCCTTTTCACTCTTAGTATTAAGTTTGCTGAGAGCCTTAGTAAATGGAATAATTCTACTGTAATCTTCACCTTCGTTTGTTTCGAATGTAGAGTAGTAATCTTCATCATTTGGATGATATTCAAAATCGGAACCACAAGTACCATCTAAAACATAACCAAGATTCTTTGGTTCTTCGGTTTTGTCCGTTTCTGGATTATAATAAAACTCATTTTTGAGGAAGGACTTTGAAGTAGCAGATTCTTGTAAAGTATAGAAACCAACTGGTTTCTTGTTGTAGTAAACACGGCACATAACTGAATGAATACTTGGCATACCAAGTTCACGAATAATGTTACCATAAATTAATTGACGAAGATTAAGTGGATCTTCACCACCATTACGTAACTTTAATACATTTCTGCCTTTAATACCTTTCTTACCAGTTCTTTCATTCTTACCTAACTTGAGTTTAATTTGGAATTTTGAAAAACCCCTATTCTTTGGTTTTCCAGTAACATCAGTAAAACTTTCAACAGAGTTTTTTAAATAGAACTTAACATGACCTAATTGAATAGTTTCATAGGCGTATGGGTCATGGAAAAGTTCTTCAGTATTATTACCAAAAATATGAATAGTTGGAATATAAGAATCATCGAAAAGTTTAGTAGTTCCAATGGTTCTAGTCCAGTTAGTGAAAGTTGGTGGATGTTTAAATTGTTTAAGTGGTTTAATAGTTTCTTTTCTTTCAAAAAATTCATTATAGGTGGATTTCATTGAAGTATCAAATTCACGATAAAAACCTTCCTTTTTACCATCGATAATGTAATAATATTTAAAAGTAGTATCTGGAGCATTATCAATAGTTATTCCATGTAAAAGTTCATCATTATCAATTGGAGAAAGTGTATATTTCTTAACACCACTAATTTTAACTTCAGTTTTTTCACCAAATGAAATTACCTTAAAAGTAGCAGTTCTACTTAAAGCAGAACCAACTAAACAAGCTAAAGATAAAAATACTTTTGTGTACATAGTTCTTTTTTTTTATTATTATTTTCTTTTTACGATAAATAATAAATATTAAATAAATAATTTTTTATTATTAAATTTCTTTTTTTATTTATTTATTTATTTTTTATTATTTATTTATTTTTTTTTTTTTTACTTTTTTATATTTCTTTTTTTTTTTTTTAATTTTAATTAAAGAATTATTTTTCTTTTTATATGATTCAAGATAAAAAAATTTTTTTTCAATACAAATATATTAGTCCAATATAATCCTTTATATTGGTGATTAAAATGTTACAAATTTTTGTTTAAAAAAAGATTTTTTTTTTAAAAAAAAAATTGAGACGCACAATTTAATAATGTTCCTTACTGGTCATAATAAAAAGAAAAACAAAAAAAATGTATATTTTTCTGTGTATTCAACTACTTTACTATTTTAATTTCATATTTAAAAGAAAAAAAAATTATATTATTTTATTATTCATTTTTTATAGTAAAAATTTATTAATAGAAAAATGGGTTTTAATGGTAGTGGTGTTAATATAGGATTGTCATCATTAAAAAGGATTGGATAATAGTTAAAAGATGGTAAAAAGAAAAATAATAATAATTAATATAGAATAATAATAATCTTTATGAAAATGATTAGTATTATAAACATAAAAAAATTCATCTCCAATATTTACATTACCAAAATTTTAATTTATTTATTTATTATTATTAATTTGTATTAAAAAAAATATTATGATATTAGTTTATTAATCAAAAAAAAAAAAGTATTTCACCATAATTCCTTTAAATATTTTTTAAAAGTTTTCTTATTTTAAAATGTTACAAAAAAAAAAAAACTTTTTTAATTAAACCAAAAATGTTCTTTTTTTAAAAAAAAATTGTAAACATTTTTTTTTACTTTATTATATTGTGTGATATATACCTAAAAAAGGTTAACTATTGTAATTTTAATAATTTTAATTTATTATACTTTTTTTTAATATAAAATAATGTTAATAGTGATGCAAATAAATTAATTTTTATCCAATAAAATAAAGTATCAGCAATTTTTAATTCTTTAAATTAAAGCTTATTTATTATTAAAGAGAAAGGCATTCCTTTTTTTTAATTTAAATAAAAAATATGGAAACATAGATGATTCTATTCACTTTAAATTTTTGATAAAGAATTTTTTTTTTTTTTTTTTTTTTAACTTCCGAGTGCATTTCTCCCATCGATCAGAGTTAGCTCCAATGGTGGTTCTTAGAGAAACGTTGGCTCATTCCTATTGCTAGGTGGTTGTGACCCTTCTGGTCTGTCATACTGTTTCTTCAGCTTCGACGCTCACTTAATCCATGTACATTAGATGCATGTCGTTGTACGATATTTCACAACTACAATGCTAAGCCTCTTATAGTCAATTTGATCACGTGTCAACCGCCCCCTAATGTTTACACTTAAATTGATTAAGGAATATTATGTGTTTTTGGCATAGCCTAAGTCACCACTTATTAAGTTCTAATTTGGAATGTACCATGTACACTAGACCCTCTCAGGCCGGCTAGACGAGTGTTATTATCATAGTAGTAAATTAGAAAGTTCATTTATACTTACCTGAATATCATAACCCAACCCATGGCAAACCCAGTGGGAAAATCCACAGGCACTGACATCTGCGGGGTCGAACCAGAAGCCTTATGTATGCTAAGGAAACGCCTTAACAACCAGGATAAAAACTGGAACGACTTTTGATAAAGAAAATTTTACATTTTACATTAGTTGCTTGACACTTTTTTTACATTTATATCCCTTTATCCTAAAAACTCGTTATCAGGAATGAATAAAAAAAAAAAGAAAGAAAATAAACAACATTCAATATAAACACAAAAAATTTTACAATGGTTCATTTTTCTATTATTATTTTTTTTTTAATTTATTCTTTTTACTTTTACTAATAATAAATTTTATAGATTTGGAAAAATAAATTATAAAATAAAAATAAAATTTTGCTGTAAAAAAGATAAAATACTATTAATGAAAATTAAGAGATAAATTAATGCGTGTAGTAGAAGACTTAAAAAGTATATAAAAATAATACTATTAGTCTATGCGATTGTTAATTAATGAAAAATATATATATATTTGTTTTTTTTTTTTTTTTTTTTTTTTGCAGTTGTTGCTTCCTTTCATAATAATGAATAGAAATTCTATAAATAGGTGGCGTTGATTCCTATTTTATACCGTAATAGCTTTATTACATAGTTCAATAATGTTTTTAATATCTTCCGCAGCCATAGCAATGGTATAATTCTTTTGGAAAATAGTAGTTGACGTTGTATTACTGCTATTTATTTCATTGACAAGGGTATTAATAGATAATTTTTTGTTGGCGTCAATTTCTTTCTTTTTAGTAATTTCATTTTCAATTTCTTCATTTGAATTAGTTATTGTTGTTGATGGTGGAATAGTGTCATTTTCTTTTGATTCTTTTTTGATAGTGGTAGGATCTGTTTCGTCTGATGGACGACGGTCTATATTATTATTTTGTATTTTAACTTCAGTATTGGTTTCTTTATTGTTTTCGGTGTTACCTTCTATATTATGTTCAGTATCTTTTTCAGTATTGGTTTCAATGTTTGGCTCAGTATTGTTTTCGGTATTTTCGATTTTCGTTATATCCATAGTCTTAGCATCATTGGAATTTTCAGCTATTTTTTCTTTGGCATCATTTAATGTAGCTGGCTTTGGTTTTTCTTGTTCATTCGATTTAGTTCTATTCTTGGTACTTGTCGTCGTTTTATTTTTATTGAGAGTGTTATTGTTTGCCTTTGTATTTGCTTTTGGAATATTACTATTAACACGCGAAGTTACATTTGTGTTTGGCTTAACGCCAGTTTTGGTACGAGTGGTAACGTTAGTCTTTGGTTTAACACCAATCTTAGAACGAGAAACTGTAGTTTTAGAAACTGATTCAGGTTGATCATTTTCTAATTGGGCTACTATTGATTTAACATTAATCTTTGTTTTCTTTGCACGATCAGTTCTTTCACTGGCCTTCTTTGCTTCTATACTATTTACTGTAGCATTACTAGATTTATTTAAGGTTTCCTTTAATTTATTGATGTTTTTATTACTGTTGTTACCACCTGGTTTAGAGATTGTTTTCACTGGACTTGGACTAGATAATCTTGAGGTATTTAACTTTGATGTAGATGCCTTTTTAGCTGTTATCTTTGGAGTGGACGGCTTTGAAGCATTTACCTTTGGTGTGGCAAGTTTTGGAGTAGATGGTTTTGAAGCATTTACCTTTGGTGTGGTAAGCTTTGGAGTAGATGGCTTTGAAACATTTACCTTTGGTGTGGTAAGCTTTGGAGTAGATGGCTTTGAAACATATACCTTTGGTGTGGTGAGCTTTGGAGTAGATGGCTTTGAAACATTTACCTTTGGTGTGGTGAGCTTTGGAGTAGATGATTTTGTAGATATTGTACTAGCATCATCACTTGTTTTTGACATTTTATTATCGGTTTCATTTGAATCTTTTTCTACAGAAGGAGTACGTTTATCATCGTCATTTATCTTTGACTCGGTCATTTTATTCTCCATGACCTTTGGAACTTCTAAAATTGGTTCAAGAAGAACAGGCTTTGGTAATTTAGATATAGTTTCTTCTAAAAGTTTAGCACTCTTTGCTAAACCTTCTAAAAGTAAAAGGTATCGAGGAAGACGTTGAATTGGTAAAATAAGGTAACCTAAGATATCTACTTGATTATGATCCATTCTTTCAGTACATGATTTCAAAAAGGTTCTCAACTTTTTCAACTTCTTTTTATTCTCTCGTTCAAATATTGAACAATCCACACTGAAATGAAGTTCTTCCGCCTGCATTAACAAATCTTCACTATTGTATTTTTGTTTCTGAGTAGAATTGAGAATAGAAACAAAATCAGAGGCTTTCTTAAAGTTAATATAGTATTGCTTATATATAAATTGGAATGGCCAAAGTACTATTTTAAAGAATGTTTCAATGGAAATAGATTGGTTAATCAATTTTGCAAAGTTAACAGACTTTAAGCTTTCAGGGTCATTAATTAATTTAATATTCTTTTCGTGTTCCTTTCGAACTAAATCAAGTTTTGGGTAAAAGATTTCACTATGGAATTGATAAATATTTACAATGTTGGAAAAAAGATAGTTCATTTCAGTTGGGTTTAAAACTTGATTTTGTTCTAATGGATAGTAATAAATTTCTAAAAGTTTGCTTAATTCATGAACATAGGTTTTTTCTGTGGAAGCAATTTCACAAATAATGTTGTTAATTTTCTTAAGATGCTTTTCAATTAAATTCATTGTTTCATTTAACTCATCGTTACCTTCGGTACGAGAAGCTAAACATTCTTGGCCCATGGAAAGATGTTTTAAAATTTGGTTATTTTGAATGGTACGTGATGAGCAGCACATAGAAGTAGAGGGTGACACTAAAGTAATCATCGATTCTCCATCACTTTCATCCATTGAAGAATTGGAGAATGCTTTTTGTTGATTAATTGTTTCACTCCATTCTTCATTAATAATTTCTTTGAGATTATCAAAAGTAATACTAATTATACTATCACCTAAGCTTATAGCACTATCAGCAGAAATATGTTTATCTTTATTCTTTTCAATTAGTTTGTTAATTAATTTAAATGGTGTTGATTGAATACCAGAATCAGAGAATACATCAAGCTTAATTAAGTTATTTCCACTTAACTTTGAGGCATACACAAGAGAAGCGGGGTTTTCCATCAATTCATCATCACTACATGGAACAGCAGAAGACACTCTTTTAGGAATTTCTATGGAAGTATTCAATGGGACTACGACCATCTTTGATGGAGTCAAAGGATCTCCTATAGAAGATTTAATATCAGGTTTATCCTCCGTATGTGTGGTGGTAGATTTTAAATCATCATCTTGATATGGACCAGAGATAGTAATTTTCATATCTTCAATAGAAGCACTATTTCTTCTTTTCTTTATTAAATTATTAGCACCATTCAATGATTGCATAAACATTGAAAATACATAAGAAGTAGAACCTCTGGAATCTCTTTTATCTGAAATGCCACTAACTTCACTTGCATTATCGCTAAATGAATTATTGGATTCAAAGCTTTCATTCATTTCTAAACTAGATCTCTTCTTGATTAAACTAGTAAGATTCTTTGGTTTAATAATATTGCTTATGTTCTTTTTTAATAATTTCTTAACATTGATAGAACTAATGCTCATTCCATCTACTTCATCGTCATTTATCATAGATTCATTTTCATTTAATTTCATTTTTTCAATAGGTGGTTCAAATTTATCATTCATGTTTTCATTATTCTTTTCCAATTTCTTCTTTAATGCTTCTTCTTCTTCTTTTCTTTTTTCTTCTTGTTTTACTTGATCAATGATTTCTTCAGCTCTTAATGAATCACCAATTAATTCTTCATTATGAGAATGTTTCGTTTGATAATAATGAGTTTCTTCTACATATTGATTTAAAATAAATGAATTTTCACTAATTTCACATATTTGACTTTGGTCCAGGGTATGCTTTTTAACAGTATAACTTGGAATTGCTTTATCATCGTCTCTGCGTACAAAATTATTTAATAAAGGTTTACTGTCTAACGGTGTCGATAATGTAACTTTGTTAATAGATTCTGGTTCAGCAGAAAATTCTTGGCTAATCAAGTATGTATCATCCTTTGAATCCTTGAACTCATCATCATCATCATATTCTTCTTCAACCACCATGTTATCGTTAGAAGAACTATTGGGTTGCAGGGATTCCCTTCTAGTATTTCTTCTGGGTATATTTGGTGATAAATGTATAGTTTCTGTAGTTTTAACATTCGTATCAATAGTTAATGGTTTAGACGTTGTAGATAATGGAGCCTTTGTTGTATTTAAGGTTGATGAACTTTTGTTAGCCTTATTAGAAATTGATGAGGTCTTTGTAATAATACTATTTGATTTATTTTTAGATGCGGAAAGAGTTGGAGTTTTCATTTTTGTGACCGATGATACCTTTGGAGATATTGTTAATGTTTTTCCAGAAATTAATGAACTAGAAAGTGTAGGCGTTTTTGTTTTGGTAGATGATGATAAAGAACCTTTATAGGATGCTTTTCCCATTGAGCTAATACTAGATGAGGAAGAGATTCTAGAAACAGTTCCTGTTGGAGTTTTCGACCTTGCTATAGAATAATTAGTTTCAGATGACTTGTTCGCTAATGAAGAAAGAGAGGAAGTAGAAGATACCTTTGATAATGTTGGTCTTAGTGATGAAGATACCTTACTGGGTACCTTTTTTGGAATAGAACCAAAATTAGAATCAACTCTTGACTTCACCGCTTTCATAAGAGGTGAAGAGTTATCCTTAAGTCTTACAGAAGAAAATGAATTGGACGTTGGTTTTAAACTTGGAGAGGTATATGTCGAAGAAGATATTGATGTTTTCGATATATTTGTATTATTTAATTTTGACCTTATTATTGGTTCCTTTTTAAGTGGTGATTGCCTACCTGGCTGACTAGATATTGGAGTACTTTGCTTTTCAAAAAGTTGAAGAGTTTGTGGATTTAACTTTTTAATTTTTGGGGTAGATGGCGGTACAGGCGATGATCTTCTTTGAGTTGCTGCATTATCAAAAATAGATTTTAATGTGTGTATAGAGACGCTTGATGCAAATGAATTATTAGATGATTTGTGGGTAATAGTTGATAGGGAAGAAATAGTTGATAGGTTTGAAATTGATGAAACCTTTGAGAGGTTATTTGTTTCTGAAGTATTTGATTTTAAATCCTTTTGTGAAAATTTAGCATCAGAAAAGTTAGACTCACAGTCTAAAAAGTCATCTGTAGTAACTGAAATATCATCATAATTTTTTGTATCTGCAATAAATGATGATGGATGAGACTTGTCATGTTTATCTTCATCATCACTAAAAGCTATTTCATTTGGATCGAAATGATTAAGAGCATCAGGATCATATTTTATATTTTTAATATATTCATCTAGAATTTCATTATTAGTGGAATTACTTCTGTCAATATTATCATCAAATTTTGAAGTACCAGTAGGTGATGGAGGCATAGATCCATTGCCTTCAAATTTTGAAGCATTTTTTACAGTTAAAATAGGAGCTACAATAGGAGACGTAGATACTGGAGTTTCAATTGGAGTAATATCGTTTAATCCAATGGATTCTGTTTTAGCTAAATTTTGAAGAGATTTAGATAAAGTTGTAACTAATTCATTTTCTTTACGATTATTTTCTAGCTTTTTTGCTTTATTGTCTAATTCTGCAGATGATGACGTTACAACAACATGAGGGATATCATTTTTTGTAACTATATTAGTGGATTCTATTTTCTTTACAAGATGTGATTTGGTATTAGCAATAGATGAAATGGAATTTTTAACTCTTACAGTAGAGGTTGAAGATGTCGATGAAGCTCTTGAGGAAGGCAATGAATTGACTTTAGCTTTAACATTAGCATATGGATTTTGTTTGGTTCTTCGAACCATATGTGTAGAAGTATTTGAAGAAGTTGTTGAATTTTGTGATGAATATGGAGTGGGTGAAGTTGTTAATTTTCTTGAAGTGATTGAGGAACTGCTTTTTCTTCTTGCAGTTGTTGATGATAAGGTAGAGGATACGGAGGATCTATTTGATAGAGTAGAATTTGGTTTTGTTGCGGTTTTAAGAGTTGAAGAAATTGATGGGATTGTAGATGAAGCTGTACTAGGTTTTAACCTTGAGTTAGTAGAACTTAATCTAGTACTTCGTACCGTTGTCTTTTGTTTAATATTACTATTTATTGATGAATTCACTCTTGACGATGGAGTGGATTTAACCGTTGAGGTTGTTGATTTTCCTTTCTTAGGAATTGTTGAAGTTGTTGCTTTTACACGACTAGCTGCGGTTGGGTTTGATGTTATAGAATTAGTTTTTGATTTTACATTATTTGTTGTAACTTTTGGTTTTATGGTAGAAGAAATTTTTGGTTTTAAGGTATTTTCTTGTTTTGAAGCTATTGATGATGTAATTTTTGGTTTTATGGAAGTTGTTTTTAATGTAGACGATGTTTTACTTTTTAATGATGAAGTGGATTTTGGCTTTATTGTTGATACTTTTGTAACTGATGATGTTTTAGGTTTGGTTGTTGATGATGAAGAGATAGTTGAATTTAAAGTGGAGGATGGTTTTGTTTTTATTGTTGTAGATGATTTTACTTTTGAACCAGTAGTAACTTTAGGTGCTACTTTTGGTTTTATACTTTGTTTTGAATTCGAAACAGTTGAGTTAGTGGTTGGATTTGATAATTTGCTTAAAGTGTTAGTTTTATTCATAGAGGTAATTGTAGTTTGGGAATTTGGGATTTTTGATTTTGATTTATTTTGACCTAATGAAGAAGACCGTGGTCTTCCTTTTGATGGATTTAAAGTTGACACCACTGCTGTCTTTTTTACCATTGTTTTTGTTTTTCCATTATTTAATTTATTACTGCTTAGTGTTGAATTACTTCTCGTTCTTGTTCTATTAGCATTTGGTTTTTTCATGTCATTATTTATTGAATTTGTGGTATTTAGTTTTGATTTATTTAAATCTTGCGATATCTCCGTATTTTTCGTTGACATCGTTTATTTTATATACTTATTCGAATAATTAATATTAATAATAATTAAAATTATATTCTTTTTAATTTTGTTTATAACATAAAAAAATTTTTTTATATTAAAAATTTCATTTTATAATTTTATTATACAAAATATATATTTTCATATAATTTTAATTATTAAATTTAAAATATTTTAATAAAACTTATATCTTTAATATTATTTT
This sequence comes from Piromyces finnis, assembly GCA_002104945.1. Taxonomy (NCBI): domain Eukaryota; kingdom Fungi; phylum Neocallimastigomycota; class Neocallimastigomycetes; order Neocallimastigales; family Neocallimastigaceae; genus Piromyces; species Piromyces finnis. The sequence goes on from MCFH01000022.1 coordinate 685,249, forward strand.
AATTACCTTAAAAATATTAAATTTGGTATTTATAATATGATTTTATAATTATTATGCTAAATAATCGTTGACAAAAGAAAAATTATTTATTTGATGTGGGTTAAATATGGGTTAAATATAAAATTTATCTAAACTTAAATTAAATTGATGGTATTGGTAAATTATCATATTCTTGTTTTTTCTTTAAAAATAATCAAAATTGTTGGTTATAAATTTTTTAATAAATGATTTAAAGTAATAAAAATGTTACAAATACTATAATAAAAGATTTGAAAATCCATATATTTAAAAAAAGAAAAATTAGTTTATGAATTATAATATTTCAATATTACTTGTTGACATTACCTATATATTGTTTAAAAAAAATTGGATAAAATTATTAATACTCAATGCTTTTACAATAAATGAATTGTTTGTTGAATGTTTTGTGGAATATTTATTTATAATCTATATAAATATTTTTGATTATTTAATTTCAATGTTATTACTATATAATGTAAATTTGAAGATATTTTAATTGTCTTTATTGAAGAAAAAAAAAAAGGAATAGTTGGGAATCAGTATTAAATAGAATATCTATTTTGTATTTAAATTTGTTTTACCATTCGTTATTAAAGGTATTATAATAATGATTAATGTATATAATTTTTTCAAAATTTGAATGGCTATACTAAAATTTTTTCTTTTTCAATTTTATTAATATTTTGAATTCTATCGCGGTGTTATAATAAGTGATTTTCAGTAAATAAAAATATTTATCGGTGCGTTGTTTAAAAAAAATAATCTAGATATTAATAATAGATTAAAAGGTATACATATTTTTGAAGAAAAAAAAGATTACATAAAGTAATTATATTATTATATATAGAAAATTAAAAAAAAAAATAAAAAAAATATATATATATATATATATATATAAATAAAAAGGTGATTTTAATATTTAATTTATATATAATAAATGAATGAATGAATAATAGTAAACTAATGAAATCTCATTAAGAATATAGAATTAATAATTAAATGAATGAATAAATATAAATTAGATAAATTGTAGATAATGATATTGAATTTTAATCTATTTTTAATTGTTTATCATTTCATATAAAAATTAAAAAAAATTTTTTTACTTCTAAATATTACGAAATTTTTATTACAAAATTTACATATAAATTAAAAGGTAACCTATTCCTATATATTATATATTATTTTATTTATTATTCAATCTTGAAATTTATCATCAATGATATATTACTAATTAATTGATTTAAAGATAATTTTTATTATAGATTCATTTATGTAATATATTGACTTTAATATAAAATATATTTTAATATAAAGAATGTTTCATTCAAATAAATAATAAATATAAATTAATATAAATGATGGAATAGACTTTTTAATAAATATCTTTAATATATTATAACTAAAAATTAATTTAATTTTAGTTCATTGACTAATAATAGAAATGGATAAATAAATTAAAATTGAATAAGTTCAATATAGTTTATTTATATTGATGCATATATTAATAATTGAATAGTTAAATTAATCCATTCAATAATTTTTATACTATTAGGTTCATTATATTATAATATACAATAAGTATATTATAATTTTATTGTTTTAATATAAATTTTGTACAACGTTAGATATAAAAAGTAATATATATAAAATATAATATATTTTAATTTGAGACAAAAAATGATTTATTTATTTATTTATTTATTTATTTATTTACTTATTTATTTATTTATTTACTTATTTATTTATTTATTTATTTATTTATTTATTTATTTATTTATTTACTTATTTATTTATTTATTTACTTATTTATTTATTTATTTATTTATTTATTTATTTATTTATTTACTTATTTATTTATTTATTTATTTATTTATTTATTTATTTATTTATTTATTTATTTATTTATTTATTTATTTATTTATTTATTTATTTATTTATTTATTTATATATCAACATATCTAAACTAAAAAAAATATCTTTTAATTTATTTATTAAATTAATCTCGTTCAAAGTTTGATTTTAGCAACGCAACTTTTATACCAATTTTGAGAGATGATTTATTAATTGATGATAAAAAAACAAAATAACTTGTGTTGGTTTTCAATGTAAATTACAATATAACGTAAAACCTTTAGAATTCCTTAAAAATATACACTTTTTTCAGGTATATTCCATAAGAATTATAATAAATTATTCATTTCATTTAAAATGTTAATTCTTTTTTTTAAAAAAAAAAAAAAAAAAAAAAAAAATATTAATATTTCATTATTTATGGGAATTGTTAAAAAGAATATCATTATTTTCATATTTATTTTTTTGAATGATAGTACTTTACATTAATTAAATTTATATTTTTCAATTATTTTAAAAATCCTATAAATCATATATATTTTTTTTTACTAGTATTAATAAAGATTAATATTACTGCATGACTAATATTTTTATTTTAATTATTATTATTAATATTAATTTTAATCCTTTGATAAATATTACTAATTATACAAAATGGTATTTTATTATTTTATATGAAGATTAAACTGATTAGACTCATCCTTATACATATCAATAATAATATAAAAAAAGAAAAGATAATAACTTTTGATCTACAATTTCTCGTTCAAAATAAATAATAATTAGCTTCAATGAAATAACTAAAGTTGATACTCTTATTAAAAAATATTAGATATGTAAAATATTTTACTTTAATATGATACAGACATTTTATCAATATTTAAAAGAAAATGTACTTTGCATTATTACTAGTATATTTTTATTATTTATCATTCCTTATTTATTATAATAGTATTATGTTTTACTATAACTATTTAAAAAATCTTCTATTATTATTAAAAAGTATTTATTTCTTTCTTAAAAATTAATTTATTTTCTATTATTATTAAAAAGTATTTATTTCTTTCTTAAAAATTAATTTATTTTAAAGTTTTTAAGATTTTAAACATTATTAATTAAAGATTTAATTAAATAGAACTTTAATTTTATCATTTTTAACCTTTATTCATTTTCAATCATTCTTTTACTTCCATCATAAAAAAAAAAGAATTGACATCTATTTTTAAAAATAATATTATTCTAATTTATAAATTTTTATAGCTCATTCATACCAAATAACTTTAATATTAACCTATTAATAATACGACGATAAAAGAATTTTAATTGTAACAAAAAATTGAGCTGAAATAATATAATAATTGTAACCCTTTTTTTTTCAATCATCATTTTATATTTGAAGATTAATTTTATAATGGATGTTACTTTTTTTTTAAAATTAACAATAATTGCAAACAAAAAAACTTTTTTTATTTTTAACGTTTTTTTTTCCAATTTTAATTTTTTATTTTATTCTAATACAACTTTAATTAATAATAATATTATTAAAAATTGTTTTACTAATGAATATAATAGATGCTTTTAAATTTTTGTATTATTAATACTCTATTATTTTTTAACAATATCATTTCAATAAAATAATTGCAAATAAATAATAAACATTTATTTATTTTAGTTGTATTTAAAATAAAAAGTTATCAATTATGCTTTTTAAATACGCATACATAATAATAACTATATCATTTTTGGAATAAAAAATAATATTAAATAATATTATAATTAAAATATTAATATATAAAATAATAAAGTTATTATAGAAATGGATTGTTTAATATATAATGTAATTGTATTATTATATAATTTTAAAATTACAATTGACATACCATTAGTAAACATAATAAATTTTTAACATTCATTTTAAATTAATTATTATTAAACTAATATTTAACAAATAATTCTGAAAAGAATAGAATAATATAATCGAAATAAAAGTAATGATAATAATAGTAAACTTATAAATAACAAATAGTGTATTATTTCCCCTTCTTAAACCTCTTAAATAGTATTATAATTAATTTAATAGACATATAGTTATCTAGTTGTAATATGTCAAATAAATGTATAGTACCAATTAAACTAATCATATCTTTTAAATTATTTTTTTTTTATTATTCTATTAAATAATGTATAATAAGAAAATTGAAATGAAATTCAAATAAAATTTATTATTATTGATTTTACAAAAACATTGAATTATTATTTCTTTTTTTTTTTTTAACTTCCGAGTGCACTTTTCCCATCAATCAGAGTTAGCCATTCTTATTTCTATCTCATTGTTTTTAGTCATAATGTAACCGAAATAAAAGAAAGAGAAATTAAAAAAAAAAAATGAAAAATTTAAAAATACGAGATTACCAAAATTTTATGGTATAACTAACTGTAAAAGCGATGTTAGGACAATTTTAATTAAAAAAGTGAAATTGATGAACATGCCACAAATTTAAGAATTGCTTTATCAAAAAAAAAAAAAAGGTTCTGGAGGACCATTTTAATTTTGAAAGAATATATTTATCATATTAATTTTATTTATAATCTATAAGAATATAATTTAATTATTATATCATAAAATAAAGTCTTTGATTGCAATACCTTTAAAAGATATTGTCCGAATGGAGTGTAACTCTCTACCAAACATATTTTCAAATAAACATGAATTCAATTAAAGTCAATGTTGGTTTACAAGATATAATTATTTTTAAACAATCAATTGCAATTTTAAGATGCTTTCTATATGGCTTCCGGTTCGACACTATATATATCTTTACATAAGATTTTATCCACTATTTTTTGCTTTATGGATTAATACATATAGGTATGTAAATTTGTTGTTTAAATCTAATAGGACAATTTGTATTTTTATATGTTATCAAATTTATGTACCTTTAATATTGTTCCCAATATCTGGACAAGGACTAGGATACCAAATAGAATAGAATGGTAAATGCAGCCCAGTTTCCAAAGATGAATCGTTGAGGATACGTATTTACTAAGTGACATTTACGTCATTATAGGTGTAATAAAAGAACATCAAAGTTGTTTTCTTTATCTTTTCATAATGTCTAAAATTTTATTTTAATGGGTTAGATTACTTAATTAGCTTCAAATATAACAAATATACCTTCCAATTTATTAACATTCGATAAAATGGATATCATTTCAGATATATATATATATATATAAATTTAATATAGAATTAACAATAAAAAACAAAAAATGAACAACTTTTTAATAAAAGAAATAAAATAATTTATATTTTAATGATCTAATAAAGATTCACTACTAAAAAAAAAAAACAGAAAATTTAACCAGAGGAAAATATTAGTTTGGTTACAAATTAAACAATTTCTTGTTTAATTTATAATTAAATGAATTAGTGAAATAAATAAAACTTTATAGAAAAATGCCTGTACATATTATTTTATATAATTTTATAAAACTTTATGCTTATTTATATGAACTTTAACAAAAATATTAATAAAATATTAATATGTATTTATATTAATAGTAAAGATGCATATTATTCTTGACCCCGGTCTTAAAAATTTTTAACGCATTTTTTCTAAATCTCGTATAATTGGATTATTTAGATTTTTCTATTGTGAGATTTGCAAGAGGATTAATTCTTCCAGCAGTATTACTACTAATGGCTCTACAACAATAATTTTATCTAAAAACAAAACAATATTTAATGTTTTTTTTATATATACACATTAATTTTGATTTTTATATTTTAATCTATATATTTATTCAATAGTAATATTTATATTTTTTATAACAAAATAAATAATTAAACTTATTTATTAGAGTTTAATAGGTAATATTATTATTTTATTTACTATAGTAAAGAATTACAAAATATTTTCTATATATCTATTATTATTTGATATTTGGTAACATTATAACAACAATAGTAATACTAATCAAAACTAACCCATTTAAAAATGCTTTTAATATATGCTTTTTTTTTTTTTTTACACTCTAATAATAATAAAGATTGATATGCTATAAAATTTATTTATTATAATAGAAAAATAAAGATGATCAAGAGAGTTAAAATGAATAATTATAAATCACTATTTTAATACTGATGAAATGATCTTGAGGAAACAAACAAGAAAAGAGTAAGTAATGTACTATCGATTAATAAAGTAATTTTTTTCAGAATGAAATGTTAATTATCAATCGGTAGGTTGGAAGAGGATAAATTAACATATTTTTATCATTTTTATACTTTGCATGATAATAATAAAGTCAACTAGAACATAAATCTTAATCTTTATTTTACACATATAAGGCATGTTATTTTTTTTTTTTTCAATTTATCTTTGCATAATTTATTTATTAAAATGATAAACTTTAAAAAATATTAAATTTACTTTTTGTACAACATTAATTTTATAAAACTCTAATAAATTGTTGGTATTAAAGAATACTAATTATTTTTTAAAATTTACTTTTAATATAAAGAAAGTCCATTATTTAGGTTATAGCTAATTTAATTATTAAATCCTTTGTTAAATATACCTTCAATATACATCTTATACACCCTATTTATTATATATTTTAATGGAGGAGTTAACCCAAGTACGAATGTTCATATTATATAGGGTATAATAGACTCAATCATGTCATCTATCCTAACCTTTATTTTATTTTAGGTAATAACAATAGTTTATATTAAAAAATTGTATATAAATAAATTACACAATATAATAAACAATATATTTTAAATTAATACAAAAGATTTTTATTGGATAATAATAAATTAAATTTAATAAATACTTTATCATTTATTAATATATACAAACATAATATTATTGAATAATTTTATATAAATTATAAAATTTAATATATTATGAATAAAATTTAAAACTTAATGAATTATAATATATTATATAAATATACTAATAATAAATTATAAATATGATTCATTATAAATTGTTCTATTCAATTAAATGAATTATAAAATAATGATGAATACGAAATATAAAATTATCATACCAAATAATTTATGCTAAAGTATAAAATTTAAATAGGAAAAAAAGCAGCAGGAGTAATGAATTTTTCATACTAAATAAAGAGAGTAAAAGCAATGATTTTCTAAAGTGAAGAGTATATAATTTACTAATTTTAGTATAATAGTTGAAAACTAATAAATAATACATTTTTATTCTATATTTTATCTATTTTTTATGTAATGAATATCTTGAATATCACAATTTATGTCGAAATTTTTTTTTTTAATTATTAAATTTACATAATTAAATTTCTATTCTTTATATATTATTAACTATTATCAAATAAAGGAATAAAAATTTTTGATTTTTTTTTTTTTTAAATTTTATTATTTATTTAAATTAATAAATTAATAATAATAATAATAAAAAAGATTATTTAATATTTGTTTATTTTTCTTTTTCTTTTTCTTTTTTTTTTAAAAAAAAATCAAAAACTTTTTATTTTAATAAAATAAAAAAAAAAAGAGGTTAATCTATTTTTATTTTTATTTAAAAGAAAAAAGTTAGTAAAGAAAAAAATAAAACAAAAACAGAAAAAAAAGCAAACAATTAGATAATCCGTAATAAAAATAAAAGATAATTACTGAGAAAATAATAGATTATATAATACAAAACCAAACGGTAAATCAACTAAAAAGAATAAAATAAATAAATCCACTTTATATTAAATAATAGATCGTAAATTAAAGGTAAAAAAAAAAAGATTTTATATTACCAATGTTAATAATATTAAAAAACAAACAAACAAACAAAAAAAAAAATAAATGTAATAATAATAAAATATATCATATAGTCAACTGTAAAAGGAAAAATGTAATATATTGAAATAAATCATAATTAAAGATAATTAATAATTATTATTAAATGAATTTCATTTTCTACCAGCATATATCAAGCAAAAAATTAATATAAAAAAATAAATTTATTTCAAAGATTTTAAAGCAAAATTTTACAGTAATTAAGTAATATAAAGTAGTAATTGAGAATCAAATTAAAATTTATAAAAATATTTATGAAATGTTTTTTTTTTTAAAAAACAATATTATCGGGATATAATAGTGTAAATTATAGATTATAGATTAAAAGATAGTTAAAACTATATAATCATAGTTTAAGCAACAAAATAATAAAAAATAATAATAACGATAATAATATAAAAGAAATTAATAGTAAAAATTCTTAAAATAGTAATGACTAATATAATAAAAAATTTATATATTTTTTTTAATATACTGTAATTATTAATATTGCAAATATTTATTTAGAAAGTAAAAAAATATCAAGATGAAGATAAAGTCGATTATATTCTTTTTTATGCTTTTAGCTTTTGCTACTGCTCAATTTGGATTTAATCAAGATTTTGGTGGTGATAATAATCAAATAGACCAAGGACAAGATAATGGAAATCAACCAGGTAATGACCAACCAGGTAATGACCAACCAGGTAATGACCAACAAGGTGATGGTCAAGGCAATAATAATCAAGGTAATAATCAAGGTAACAACAATGGTCAAGGTAACAATAATGGTCAAGGTAACAACAATGGTCAAGGAAATAATAATCAAGGTAACAACAATGGTCAAGGTAACAACAATGGTCAAGGAAATGGCCAAAATACTAAACAAATTGGTATTGGTAATCCAAGTAATAATAATCAAAATGGAAATAATGGAACTTTAACAACAGGTGATAATACTCTTACCAACAATATTGATCAAACAAAAAACCAAACCACAAAAATGAATGACCAAAATACCGCAAAACAACCACAAGATCAAAATGTTCTCGCTGCTCAACCAAAAAGTGTTGCATCTCAACCTGTTAATACTCAACCAAGCATTTCCCAAACAATTACCAAACCAAGCGGTGAAATTATACCTAATGGAACACCAGTTCCAAATGTTATGTTAGAAGGTTCAACCGCTACTCATAAAAGTGAAAGTAGTACTGATTGGACTAAAATATTAATGTATGGTGGAATTGGTATTGGTGTTTTATTTGTTATTGGTATTGTTATTAATTTCGTTAACAAAGCCAAAAGTAGCAGTAACAATGATATGGATCTTAACTTTGTTGTTGAACATCCAGAACCAGAAATGTCTACTAGTATGTTCAATCAACAAAATAATCTTGGATATAATCAACCACCAGTTGAAAACAATTATCAAAATGATTACCAATACGGTCAATATGGTGCTGATAATCAATATCAAAATAATCAATATAATCAAGGTTATTCTGGTGATGTCAACTTTGCTCAAAGAACTTTATCTCTTAACCGTAATCCATCTGCCAATAATAATAACTATCAAACAGATGAAAATGCTCGTGAAGTAATATATAATCACCGTCCAGAAGCTGGTGATGAAATTGAATTAAGACGTGGTGATCAAGCTACAATTTATGAAAAATATGAAGATGGTTGGGCTTGGGGTTACAATATTACTACAGGAAAAACTGGTATGTTCCCACAACAATGTCTTGCTTAAATTTGTTCCTCCTATTAAATAGGAAAAAAGCCATAAACATAAAATTTATAGATTTATTATTTTATACTAATAAAGAGAACGTATTCTCAACAGAAATAAAATAAAAAAAAAAAAAGATATAATACTTTATTTTAACAGGATGAGATATAATTAATAATTATTAGTATATTAGAAAAAAAATATTTTAAAAATATCGTTTAAGATTATTAGTTTAATATATATAAATAATAATTACAGTATATAATTAAATTTATTTTAATATCATTTTTATTAAAATAATTTCTTTTTCTTTATTTCATTGTAAAACATTTTTTATCTTAACTTTTTTTTTTTTTTTCTATTATTTAGTTTTAATTTGAAATTTTTATTTTATTTTTGTTTTTAATTTTATTTTTTATTTACAATCTCATCTATATATGAAAATATATATTTCTATTTTCATAAATATAGAGGATAAAATTTAAACAATAAAAAATTAAAAACGAATAAATAAAAAAAAAAAAAAAAAAATAAATAAATAAAAAAATAAATAAACAAATAAATAAATAAATAAATAAATAATATGTAAATGTATATATTTTCATTCCCAAGTTTTATATCTATTTAAATGTCTATGTAAAGTATACCTTTTTTTTTTTTTTTTTTTTTTTATTTGCTTATTCTTTTCATTAAAAAAATAAAGAATCCATTACTATTTTACATTCATGAAATATATCCATTTAAAAAAATGATGAAAATAAGAAAAAACTATTTTTTTTTTTTTGTAAAAAAGTTTATATTTTTTATAAAATACATTTTATTTTTTGTGTTAAGAATTAAAAAAAAAAAAAAAAAAAAGTTTTATTATAATTTAAAGAGTAGATATATATTTCTTTTTTTTTTTTTTAAATTAAAAAATCTATTCAATGCTTGTATTACAAATATCAATGGGAAAATAAATAAATAATAATAAAAAAAAAATATTAATAAAAATATATATTAAATACTATAATAGAAAGTTTTATGATGACGGTATTTCAAATTAAAAAAAAAAAAATTTTTTTTTTTATCCTTTTTAATAATTAGAAGTTAAAAATAAACCACCAAAGGAACTGGTTTGAACTTCTTTGGAAATTAATTTTTGATGTTGTAATGATGAAATAAGGGAATATGGAGCACAACCTTGACAAATATCTTGTAATATTGGACAAACATATGGAATTATTGGCTTTAATTGTTGATAAATATTTAGGATATCTAAGTTTTAAAAGTGAGAGGTAGTGGAAAAAAAAAATAGATGTAAAAAATAAAAAAAAAAAAAAAAAAAATTTTTTTTAGTATATTATATTTTAATATATATAGATGTCTTTTTTTTTTTTTTTTTAAAAAATTGTAAAAGAAACATTAAAACATATAAAATTTTTATTTGATTTTTACCAGATTGAAGAGAATCATCTATACTTGTTGCATTTCTAATACAAAGACTCATCCAAAGAATGGAACGATAGATAGCGGTAAATACATCAGGTCTAGTGGTAAATTCATTAATGATTTGAGCAGATTTTGGGGTTCCTTGATGTAATGTGGTGAGAGCATGAACTATTCTATGAACATTGTCAAGAGAAGGAGCAACTTGAGCTGGAGTTGGATGAGCGTATAAAGCGGCAACATGAATGTTAATTAAATCTTCTTTATAAATATTGGAACGTTCTAATTCAAATATATGTTTGGTAGAGTTTAATTCGTAGTCAAAGAGAGCTTCCATAGACTGATGACCAACAATCATGTCACGAATACATTCTGGGTATTCAGAATTCATTTGATAATGAGTGTGAAGATGTTCAAAGAGTAATTCTAAGGTCTTGGCTTCAAATACATCACTTTTTAATCCTAAAACAATTTGTGATACAATGGTGGAGGCATGAATACGAATATCACTATCATCATCTTGAAGAAGTAGAATGAGATCAAAGAGGGAACGCATAATAGCAGTATAACCTTCTTTTGGAAGTTGCTTGTAATAGGAAGTGCCTGGGGAAAGAATATCACCAACATAGATATACGATTTAAGAGTTTCGAAACGAAGTGGATCTGGAGTTTCATCCTTGACACATTCATGAATTTGTTGAGCCCAACCTTCTAAAGCTTGTATAACAAAACTGTTATTCTTACCAGATTGACTCATAGCAATTAAACGAGTAACTGTACCTAATAATGGAACACAGGCAATACGAAGAGAAAGATGAGGTGTGGTTTGAATGGTTTCATTGATCTTACCCCAAAGGTTCTTAAGATCAGTTTTGGTCATAACAACCTTTACATTTTCTTCAGCTTCCTTAACGGAAGTAAGTTGTTCATTCCAGAGAAGGTAAGGTAAAATTTGAAGAATTAATCCCATACATCCTTGATGTCCTTCCTTTAATTCAACAAATCCAGTTAAAAGTCGTTGTAATTCATTGTAGAGAGGAATACGTGAACAGGTGTCTGGTACAATGAAAACTTCTTTTTTAAATTTGTAAAATGCACTAATTTCAATGGATCTACGATTAATTATCTTAAGAACTTGAAGTATCCATTCTAATGCAATCATTCTAACTTCATAAATACTATGATGAACTAATTTTTCCAAGGTTTCATGAACACCTTTAGCTTTATCATTATCGACTAGTAATAATTTTAAAATAATACAAGCGGAATTCTTACTGTATTGCCATTGGCAAACATCAATTTCAGTTTGATCTTCGGTAAAGAGTTCCTGGGAAACATTATCGGCTACTTCCTTTGCGAAAGCAATACATTTTGATTTTATGTTTGAAATACATTTATCGTTTTCAGAGGAGACAATTTCTTGATTTTCTTCATCATCATTAACATAGAGCCAATTTAAATCAATAAAGATTTCTTCAATAACACCCAACATTAAGGCTCTAGTAACATCGCAATTGTTTTGTTCTCTTTTTAATAAATATAATTTTTCTTTTAAGAGTGGAATAATCTTTTCAACAAATTCTATATTGTTAAATTTTAATTAAAAAAAAAAAAAGTTATATTCATTAATTTAGATTTTAAATTTTATATATACATATATCAATTAAAATAATAAAAGGAAATTTTTATGAATTGAGTTAAACTTAACTATTTAAAAAAGTATCTTTTTTTTTTTTTTTAAATTTATAAAATATTTAATAATAATAATAATAATAATAATAATAATAATAATAATAATAATAATAATAATAATAATAATAATAATAATAATAATAATAATAATAATAATAATAATAATAATAATAATAATAATAATAATAAAATTACCTTGTTTAACCTTAAGACCACAAGATTTTAAGTGACCTCTAAGAATAAAACGAACTTGCATTAAACCACCATGGAAAGCATTTTGATTTTTAGTTGACCAGGATTCAGTAATAATTTGCTCGAGGAGTCCAATCATTTCAGAAGAAGAAATTAAAGATACCAAGGCACGACCAGAGGCTTCTCTGACCTTGTAGATTGAAACTTGACCACAGTATTTTACAGCGGAAACAAAGGCAGACATATTTAATACGGAGACAGCTGGTGTGGAAGCTAAAATGGATGGTTGAAGACGAGATAAGATGGCTAAAATAGGGAAGAGGGTTGGATGAAGACTCTTGGATTCTTGTAACATTTTAGCGGAAAGGTTTAATTGTTTTAATAAGTATGGATGAAGTTCTGGATAATGACTAAAGAATTCACGACAAGTAATGGAATTGACAGCATCAAAATCATCTTTAGTCTTCTTACTACCAAGTGTACGGTTTAACATGGTACTGAACATCATGGTAGAACAATTTCTAATGGCCCAAGCTGGTGAATTAAAACCTTCAATGGTGGTAATCATAACCTTTGGAACATAGGAAATTACATCATTACCAAGCTTACTTTCACGGAAAATACATCTTAAAATATTTAAAGCATGAACTTGTGGAAGGTCACTTTGTTCATCCCAATGTTCACCAACTGGCTTATTGGCTACTTCTAAAAGAGAATTAACGGTATATGGAAGTAAAAGCTTTTTGGAATTACCTTCAGAATTTAAAACAGCTAAAATAAGCATTGGAATACCTGCTGATCTTCTGGTTACAGAAATAGTAGTAGAATTCTTGACCATTTCTAAGGATTCATCAAGCCAGGTCTTTGGAAGAGTAGAATATTTTGGTTGTGGAGAACGAAGCATTAATTCACAGAGGGCAGTATATCCTGGATAGACAGAAACAAAAGCACCATGATGTCTAACAGATTCTAATAAAGATCTAAAGTATTGACTACCTGTCAAAATTTGTTCATAAGTAAGAATAAATGGAAGTTCTTCTCCACTCTTTTCTTGTTTAGCGTTTTTATTACCATTACTGCCAGTATGGTAATTTTCAATTGGAGCATGACTTATAATTGTAGAAAGAAGTTGACTAGCACTCTTAATAACTCTCCAACAGCAACTAAGAATAACTTGGTATTTTGGACCTACTTCTAAATGAGCATTATCCGTATCCATTTCAGATCCTTCTTCAGTAGCATTAAAAGCAGAGACATCAATGTCTTCTTGAACCATATCATCTTCATTATCTTCGCCACCTTCTGGAACATTACCTTCTGGAGCAGCGTTTTGTAATACCTTTAAAACAACATTACTAGCTTTGTATAAAATATCGATGACTTCTTTGTGAAGTTCACGGAATTCATTGAGATCTTGTGCTCCTATTTTTTTGTAGTTAATATCAGTGAAAATACAATTAAGTAAGGCTAAGAGACCAAACATTGGATGTTTTTGAGCAGCTAAGGTTAAATTGTTGAGTGCAATATTAATTTGGTTATCTAACATATTTATAATTCTTCTAATATAGCGAACTTTTTTTTTTAATCATTCAATATTAATAATAAACATAATAATAAAATGATAATAATTATAATAAATAATATAAAATTACATTAATTTTAGAGATTTTATTTTTTATTTTTACTTTTTTTTTAAAAATTATTAATTATTATAAATGAATTATTTATTGAAGAATATTTACCTAAAACAGATTTTCCTGGGATATCAACATTCATTTGATCACTACCATCAGTAATTTTAACATCCCAACCTAATTGATTAACATATTTGTTAGAAAGAAGACGACCAAGAATAACAGCACCTTCCATATCTTTAGCACTTGGTAAATTTAATTTTTCAACGACATCCTTTAACATTTCTTCTACAGTTTCAATATCTTCAATACCTTCTAATGGTTTAGTTGGATCGGAACTCATTAAAATTTGGAAAATAAGTTGACGTGGGGAATCGTAGGGTAAGTTTAAGGTGGATAAAAGAATCTTAACATTTCTTTCGGTAAGAATTGAAAGTTGGAATGGGAAAAGATCGTTCATACCACGACTTGGCTTACAGAAACCAGTTGGAAGTGGAATTTCAGTGATACCGAAAACACCAATTAAAATAGAAATGATTTTTAAACTGAGAATACCTCTTTGGTAGGAAGTGTCTGGATAAAGGGAAAGGGTAACATAGTTTATAAACTTTTCCAACCAATTCTTATAATAATCTACTTTTTGTTGAATACTTTCTAATTGTTGTGCTTGAGTATCATCAATTGTCTTTCTCTTTTTAATATTATGGTAGTCACGCCATTCTGAATAAATACCATTTCTAATACGGAGAAGGAATTTTTTGATATTGGATTCGAACTTATGTCTAAATTCTGGAATATCACAATGTCCATTCAAGGTTAAGAAAGAAAAGAATAAGTCAGCTTCACTTGGAGTTGGAAGTTTAAATTCCTTAGAGTTGTCACATAAAATACCTAAGGCATCTATACGTAAATTTAAGGAGGAGCTGTTGAAGCATTCTCTTAAAAGAGAACAGCTAATTCTAGCATTTTGAACAGTACTAGTTTTAGTTTTGAGTGACTTAGCATTGGTTGCTGTAGAGGTGGTAGTGGTTTCAGCTTCACCATCCTCGGATACTACATTATCTGTAATATTTAATATTTGACAGGTAATTTTGGTTAAGGATAAAATTGCATGTAATCTATATTCTTCATTGACATTGGTAGCAGATTTTAATTTTTTAATAAGTTGATCAAAAACACTTTGATCGTGCTTTAATAATTCTTTATATAAATAGGTGGTAGTATTGTATCTTAAATTATCACTGTCACTGACTAAAGCTTCATATACAGAATTTATGTAATAGGTTTCAAAAATATTTTCATTATTGGCGGCGATTTTAGCTTCTTTTAATTGAGTAGCAAATACAGCAATAATAAAATCGACGCAACGTCTAGCTAAAGTGTTAATTTTTAACATACTAATACTTTTTGAAATAATATCTGGTTGCATCTTTAAACATAAATCAGTACCAACATTGGAAATCAAAAGAGCTAAAAGACCGTATCTACTTTTGTTATTGTAACTCAATTTTAACAAACGATCCATAATATTAGTTATAATTTCTTCAGAGAAATCATTTTCTGGATAGAGTTTCTTGGTAAGTGAAAGAATGCCTAATATACCTTTAAATATTTCTTCGGATTTATAATGAATGACATCTAATGGATCACTCCAATTATCAAAAACATATTCAATGATATGATGACAAAATTCCTTGGTGAGAATTCCTTGTAATTGTTGATGAATATTTTTAATTTCTTCTTCTGTGAAAGAAGATCCATCTATACTAGATTCATCTTTCTTTTGCTTGTTCTTCTTTCTTTTCTTTTGAGAAGTACCATCAACACTTCCTGTAAATTCACTTTGTTGAAGTGGATCTGCATTTTTATTTAATAAAAGTAATTCCTTGACAATAAAAAGCCATTTTGAGAGAGTTTCAAAAGATACAATTCTAATTGGTGGATCAATGGCGTTTTCACAGAATTTTTGAATTTGAACTAAACATACATCCTTGAGAAGAGTCATTGAGGAATTATCAGTGGTAGCAAAAGTATTAAGTAAAGTTTCCTTTCTAACACAAGTTAAAATACCTCTTGCAACTGCTAATAAGGAAAAATCTAAAGATTTCCAATCACATTTTTCAATAAATTCGGAGCATTCAAAGTCAATAAAATGTGTAATTTTTAAAGATGATAATACTTCTGGAAGATTATTAATCTTATTATAGAGAGTAGGGAAAAGTGTATATAAAAATTGATAGCATGCCATAGTAGATGAACCAATAGCGTCAATAAATAAGGCTAAGGTCATAGATGCTAAAAATTTACAATTTGTTACTGCGACATGAGAGTAACATATTTTAATTAGATTAGTAACAAATGTCTTATATAATTTAAGGTCTAAACATGGTCCTTTGTATGAATTATCTTCCATAATTTTTTTAACTTCTGAGGATATGGTGGAGGAAAGACGTGATACAAGGGTAATTAAAGTTTTAAGAAAACCTTCACAGGTACTCATAGAAAAGGATAATTGAAGAGTTAAAATTTTATCGTTAGAGGTGGTGTCATTTGGAACATCAAATTGTTCTAAGATAGTACTTAATGATTCTGCTACTAATTGTAGGGTTTCATAAAGATTTTGTTCAATAGTATCTTTACCCAATCCGAATTCTAGTGTATTGTAAATTAATTTATAAGATTTTGAAATTTCATTTAATTTATCACAAACATCTTGTTCGGTGTTGGCTTCCTTTTCTAATGCATTCATATGTTTATTAATAAATTTTGAATATTCATTGGAAAATTGTTGTAATATTAAATCATTGCCTTGGGATTTATGTGGTACAGCTTTTTGATAGCAAGCATTAATAACTGGAATTAATTTTTTTATTGGTTCGTCTTCATTGCAATTATAAAATGCTGTGGAAGTAAATTTACCAATAGGTTCAATAATTTCATTGTATTGCTTTAATGTTTCATTACTATTTTTATCAGCTTTAAAAATTTCATTACTCTTCTTATTAATTCTTTTAACTATAAAAGAAAAATTTTATTTTATTATTATTATTATTATTTTTATTTTTTAATTTCAAATGAGCATAAGATATACAATATATATTAATTTTTAATTACAAGAATTATTAGAAAATATAATTAAATATACAAATGTTATAAAATTTACCTAATTCCTTCAAGGTATTATGTTGTTTTGTTGAATCATAGTTATCACCATTACATAATAAATCTTTCAAGGTATCTAAGGGAGAATCATTTTTTGATTCACTGTATTGTTCAGTTATATATTTGTATTTTCCCAAACTTGTAAATAAAGACATACTCCTTTTATATTATAATACTATTGTAACGTTTAAAGGCTTCAAAATTTTTAATAAACAATTTCTATTTAAGGTTATAATTTAAAAATAAAACTTCTATTATACAAACATTCAAATAAATTTACTTTTTGGTTAAAAACTATAATATATCTCTAACTTTTTAATTATTATTATTTTTTTTAATAATGTATAAATAAAAAATAACAAAAAATTATAAAAATGATTGGTAATTATTAGCTGATGGATTTAATTCTTATTATACATATCATTTTTTTTTTTTTTTGAAAAATTTTATTAAAAGGATTAGAGTAGATAGAAATAATTAAGCATAATTAATATATAAAATAATCCAAGTAATTATTTTATATATTAATTAAATAGTATGTAAAAAATACATATAACTATATTTTTGTTCCATATAATAACGTGATCAACACATATATTTTGTAGATTATTATTTCTTTTGATTTTAATAAAAAGCCGATTTTTTATTGGTTTAAATTAATTAGTTTTAAAATAAGGAATTAAAGTTTTTTTTTTTTATATTTTTTTTATTACTACAATTGGAAATATATAATTAATATTATTGAATTAGTATTATATTATTATTTGAATAGAAAATTAATATTAATTATTATTATTTCGAAAAGTCATGATATTAAATTCTATATTAAAAATTTAATTTTTATTAATTGTTTGGGATGCTAGAAATTATGGTGATAATAGGAGAAAAGTATTGAACTATATAATTCCTCTTTTTTTATATATATATATATATATAAAATTCTAGTAGAAATAAAATTTAATTAAAAAAAAAATAATCAAAATATTATATACACAATATATGCATATAAAAACATTAAATGAATTGAATAAATAAAATAATGATAAATTTTCAATTATTTTTCTTCTTTTATCAATAAAATTTTAACAACTATTTTTTAATTTGGTTTTTTTTTTTATTCCATTTTTTTTTCTTTTTTATTTCTTAACTAATTCAAAAACTTACAATAACTTTACAATTGTTATAAGAACCTCTTTAAATTTTAACAATATATATATATAAATACAATTAAAGTAAAAATGAAGAAATTTTTGAAAAAGAAGTTAGAAAATAATTTAAGCAAAGATGTGTTATATATGACCTTTGCATTAAAGGAAATTTCAATTAATCAACAATCTAGTAATGAAAGTAACAAAAACATTATAGAAAATGAAAATAATTTCAAAAATGAAATTCGAAAAACAGAAGAATTAAAATTTAATAATTTAATTTCTTTTAATGAAATTGATTTATGTAGTAATAATTTAATAAAAATTTATCCTAGTATTGGATTTTTAAATTCAACAACTGTGTTAAAACTGTAAGTATCACTATAAAGTTATACCTAAATTATTATTTTTAAGGGGAATTCAAATTTTAATTAATTGGTATCATATTATATAAAAATAAGATGTTGTAATAATTTGACTGAAATTCCTCCAGAAATTGGTTACATGAAAAATCTAGAAGTTTTAAATATTGCAAATAATAAAATTGAAAAAATCCCAGATATTATTTGTTTTTTAAAAAAATTAAAAAAGTTAGACATTTCAAATAATTATGTTAAGGAAATACCAATAGTAATAAAAAGATTATCAAATTTAACGCATATCAATTTAAAAGGAAATCAAATAGAAATAATACCTTCAGAAATTGGGGAATTAATAAATTTAATTTCAATAAATTTAGCTGATAATGCCATTCAATATATACCCATAGAATTAAATAAATTGAACAATTTATTAGAGTTAGACTTAGGGAATTGTCCCTTAGCAAGTTCATTTGATGAGTGTAGACCAGCATTTACACTTTCTTCATTTATAAAAGATTTAATAGTTTCAAGAAATCAAAAATTATTATTAGAATCAACCAGATATCAAAATAATGCCACCTTGGATATGATTAATGAACTTGAACACTACAAAAAATATTATTCAAATACGTCTTCTCTATCCATTAGCTTTGAACAAAACCAAAATAAATTTAGTCTATTTAATCTTAATCATTCTATACATAAAGACTCTTTTTTAGAAAGAATTGGAGGTAATAATATACACAATAATTTATTATAAAATTATTATAATATTATATTAAGTTTTTATTAATAAATTAATTTTATGGTTAAAATTTTTATAAAATTATGGTATTATTTTCCTTTCTTTTTTTATTTATTCCGAAATGAAATGTTTTATTAATGCAAATTTTTTTAAATCCATATATTAAAAAAAAAAATAGTCAATTCTTCATCCACTTCTTTGAATCAAGGGAGTGATATAGAAACTCTTTCATTAAGTGATAATGATAACGATAACAATACAATTGAAGAACCTATTAATAATGACAATAAAATTGAATTAAGGATACCAACATTAAAAGAACTATCAGCAAGAGTTATTGTTAGGAATCATTTATCTATACCAACAAATCTTCTTCAAGAAGATTTAATAAATTATTTATCATCCTATAAAACATGTTCTTTTTGTCATGGTCCTTATTTTGAAACGTATATAAGAAGGATTCGTATTATGTATAAAGAAGGTAAAGAAATACCTTTTGAATATCGACTTTGCAAAGTTCATTTTAATACTAATGAGGAACGTATTAAGGAAATGTTTAAAATACGACCTGTTACTGCACCAAGAAGTTTAAATAAAGTAGGAATGAAAAGAGATATAAAATATAAATATAATGATGCTTCTTCTTCTACTAGTGATAATAGTTCTTGTACATTAAATAATTCAATTGTTCCAAATACTTCTTCTTCTTCTTCTTCTTCTTCTTCACTTGATTCCCGCATTACAAAATCTTCAATATCATCACCATTAAATTTAAAACATAAAAGTGTAAAATGTATATTTAATCTAAAGTCAAAACATCATCATAAATTAGCTAAAGATTTAGAAAATGTAGAATTCCTATCTAATTACGATTCCATTTCTTCAAAATCATATTCTCATAAAAAATTAAATGAAGATAGTATTTCAAAATCTATCACTGTAAATGAATTATTAAATATGAAGCAACCATCATTACCAGTTCTTCATTTTCCTGAATCAAATAATGATCAAAAAAATATATAGAATAGTTAATATGCTTATCTTTTTATCTTTTACTGTACTATTTTATATTTTAATTATCTCTATTACATTTTTAATGATATTTAAAAAATACATAATTAGTTTATTTTATATATATATAGGATAAGTTTTGGTAGTTTAGGATTGTTAATTGTTTTAAAAATTCTATGTCTATAATACATAGATTCATGTGTTTATAATTGATCATGTGTATTTATGTGATAATGGCTATTGTGTTATCCAAAAATATTTTTTTTTATTTTATTAAAATTATAGTGTTATTTCATTTTTCCACCAATAGTCATATTACAACTAGCGGATAACATCAACCATTTTGGTAAAATTAAAAAAAAAAAAAAATCTGTAGTATGCTTTTTTTTCTTTTATATAAAAAAGATAAGATAATGTCATTAATATTAAAAAGTATTGTAGAATATTATATTTGAGAAAAAAAACTAAATAAACTGTTATTTTAAATACATTAGTTCTATCCTGATGTGTTTTTTTTTTTATTTAATTAATTTTAAAAGTTAAAAATTTTTTATGTAGCCATTTCTTTATTATTATCAACCTAATATATTCAATTATATTATTAATATATTACAAAATTTAAAAGTACAGTACATTATATTTTGAAATAAAATGTAATGTATTTCTTTAAAATTTAAGTTATAGATTAATATATGTATTATATATTATACAATATTATATTTTATATTATATAATATATTGTTTCCAAAAAATAAAAGTTTAGTAAGATTTCTACTTTAAAAAAAAAAACCTCGTAATATTAAATAATAATGATTATAGTTTAATAAATAAATAAATAAATTTAATAAAGTATTTTAGAACAACAAAAAATAAGAATAACAAAAAAAAAAAAAAAAAAAATTATTATTTAAATATACTTTTTATTTACTTTTAATTTTTTTTTTTTGTTATAATAGTGAAGAAATTTAAGAAAAAATCAAAATAAAAAAACAAAAAAAAACAAAAAAAAAAAAAACGAAAACAAAAACAAAAAAAAAAAAAAAAAAGGAAGAAAAATAAGACAACAATAAATTAAAAATAAATAAAAATAAAATATTAAAATAAATTGAAACAAATCAATAAAAATATACCTTTTTTTATTATAATAGAGTTTTACAAAGATAATAAATAAACCGTATGTTTTCTTTAAAATACAATTTATGTTTAGAAAGAGTTATTTTTTTTTTATCATTATAAAACAATAATATTTTTAGTATATTTATTTAATATGTAATATTATTAGATTAAACCTATTTAATCTAATTTATTATAGATTAAATAAAATATATTATAAAAATATGTAAATAAACAATATATTAAACAATATAATATTTCCTTTTTAAAATTTATTTGACTAAATTAATATTTAGGAAAAAACAATATTCCCTTTAAAAATATTATAATTAATTATTTTTATTATTATATAAAATATATTTATAATTATAAAAAATAAATAGAAAATGAATCTTTTTAGATTAATTGCTGATATGATGCATTTGTTTTCAATCATCATTATCATATTAAAGATTACAAAGACTAGATCTGCAGCAGGTATTAACATAACATATTATTTTAACAATACAATAAAAGATAAACTATTAGATAAGACAACATATTATTAGATAAGAAAACTAAATGATAAATAAAATCCCCCCAAAAAGATATAAAACATAAAAATTTATAAAATACCTCGTAAAAGAAGAATTAATGTTTATATTTAATAACTATTTTTTTTTAAAGGTATTTCCTTCAAATCACAACTTTTATATGTCATTGTTTTCTGTACTCGTTACCTTGATTTGTTCTATACTTATATTTCATTATACAACACTCTTATGAAGATTTTCTTCATTTCCACTTCAATTTACATTTGTTATTTAATGAAATTCAAATTCAAGGCTACTTGGGAACCATCATTAGATACCTTTAAGATTGAATATTTAATTATTCCATCCTTCGTTTTAGCTTTAATCTTTAACTATGAATTCTCTATAATGGAAGTAAGTAATTATATTGATTTCTTTTAAATAACATGGATAGGAGTAAGAAAAATAATTAATATAATATATTATTATTAATAATTATTAAATAAATAAATAGATTTTATGGACTTTCTCTATTTATTTAGAAGCTGTAGCTATTCTTCCACAATTATTCCAAATGCAACGTACTGGTGAAGCTGAAACTATTACTAGTCACTACTTATTTGCTTTAGGTGCTTACCGTGCTTTATATATCTTAAACTGGATCTGGCGTTACTTTGTTGACCATCAAATTTACTGGATTGTCGTTCTATCGGGAATTGTTCAAACTGCTATCTATTCCGATTTCTTATATATATATATTACCAAGTAAGAATGATTTATTATTAAATTTAACTAATTAATATGTGATTATATTATTGTATTAATAAAATATTTCTTTTCATTGTAAATATAGGGTTTTCAGAGGACAAAAGTTCTCTCTTCCAGCATAGATTTCTTAGATAAATAGACAATTTAACATAAATATTTTTATAACTATAAGATAAAGATAGCGTTTTTTTTTATTATAGGTATTTTTAAAAAAAAAATAACATTAAGAATTAAAAAAATAAAAAAAAAATTTAAAAATATATTTATATAATAACTATTAGTTATGAAAAGTTTTAATAATGCTAATTTAAATTTAAAATTTGTTTTTATATAAATAATTGTATAAAAGAAAATACTTAATTAGTTTTTATTGTTTAATAGAAAGAAATAGATTATATACAATAATATTAATAATTATTAGCATTTAAATAATTAATAGTAAATATTATAATAATTAAATAATAAATAAAATAAATATATATTAAAAATTAGTATTAAAATTTACAAAAGACTTTTTTTTATAATAATAGTTTTTTATAGGTCAAAGTAAAATAAAAAATTATAATATAATCATAATAATTAAAAAACAAAAAACAAAAAACAAAAGAAAAAACAAGAAATATAAAGTTGAATTGAAATTTGATAATAATATGATTAGACTTTTGAAGCAAAGTGGTGGTGATTTAATTTATTTTATATACTACAATAAAAAGAATTATGAATAAATTTTAAATACAATATAAAATAATAATATAGGACACCAAATGAATATTTAAAATATATGTAATTTATAAGAATATTTGTAATGTCCAAAATTCTAAATAACTTTTGATTTTAGTAAAATAGTTGCTTTGTTTTATGTATGAATGTATATTAAAAATTACTTAGTTTCATGGTTTTTTTTTTTTTTTTTTTTTTTCTTGAATTTGGAAATAATAAATAAAGTAACTTTTTAATATTTTCTTGTTTTTATTTTTGTATTAACACTACTTAATAGAAGTAACTATTAAACAACTAATTAAATTTTACACTAATTAATTAATTAATTTATAAGTTAAAATAAATAATAATGGACCATTTCACTAATGTCTAAGAAAATATATATAAATTTAATAGAATATAGTGGAAAAATCTAATTTAAATATATTATTATAAATTAATAAATATATATTTTATAAATAAATAATTTAAATATTTATTTATTATTAATTTTTTTTTTTTTTATTTTTTTATTTTTGTTTTTCTTTTAAGGATAAAAAAAAAAAAACACCTTAATATCATTTTATTGATCTTAAATTTTTTAAAATTACTAAAAACTTTTTTCTTTTATTTTAATTTTTACGGAATCCTATTTTGTAAAAAAAGATAAAAAGAAAAAAGGTGTAATAAAAAAAAAAGTATCAAATAAAATAAATAAGGAAATCATAATAACAAATTAAATAAATATAAGACTTTATAGTTTTAAATAAAATTATCCATTCAATATTCATATTATATCCAGTCATATAAATAATAAAAGTAAAAACATTTTATTTTAATTTTATTATATATAAAATTCATTTCCAATTTAAAATAAAATTGCTGATTTTCTAATTTTATTTAATTTAATAACATTATTCAATTTACTGATTAAAAATCAATTTAAAAAAGGTAAAAATCTTTTATAAAATATATATATATTTTTAATTAATCATATATATATAGCAATAACAATAATATAACAACAACAACAACAATATTTAATATTTTGTTTTAATAAATAAAAATCAAAAAAAAAAAAAAAAAAACTTTAATATTATCATTTTGATATTAAATTTTTATTCTTTTAACTATTTATTTACTTTACTATTAGAAAATGGCTTCTATGGACGTTGACAATACTATTGATGAAAGTTTATACTCCAGACAACTGTAAATATAAATAAATTTAAAAAAAAAAAAACATAAATTCCTTTTTTTAAATATATAATTATATATTTAATTTTATTTTTTAAATAATAAATATTAATAATTAAAATTATTTAATGATATATAGTTACGTACTTGGTCGTGAAGCTATGTTACGTATGAGTCAATCTAATGTTCTTATCATTGGTTTACGTGGTCTTGGTGTTGAAATTGGTAATATATTTGATATATCAACATTTTTTAATAAAAATGATTTATTAAGTAATTTTATTTTATTATTGTAAATATGAATAATAAAATTTTAGCCAAGAATGTAATTCTTGCTGGTGTTAAGTCTGTTACTTTATATGATCCAGAATTAACTAAACTCTCTGATTTATCTTCTCAAGTAAGAATTATTAACTTGAAATCATTGTAAAAATGCATTTTAAAATCATATTCAAAAAGTAACATGTTTTTTTTTTTTTTGATATCTTATATTAAATAGTTCTTTTTAACTGAAGAAGATGTTGGTAAGAGAAGAGACGAAGTAAGTTGCCCACGTCTTAAGGAATTAAATAACTATGTTCCAGTTACTGTTTTAGATGGTGATTTAATGTCAAGCATTACTAACTATCAAGTAAATACATATTTTATAACAAACAAACAAACAAACAAAAAAAAAAAAAAATCAAAAGCATAGTATATTAAAAATTTTTTTCTAATTTTAATTTTATTATATATAGGTTGTTGTTTGTACCAATACTCCACTTAAGCAACAAATTGAAATCAATAACATTACTCACCCACTTGGTATTAAATTCATTTCTACTAGTACTAATGGTTTATTCGGGTAATTAAAGAAATCAATGTTTAAATTATATAAAGGATGAATTATGTAAAAACTAATTAAACAATTATTCAATAAATATATAATAGTATGGCTTTCAACGATTTCGGTGATGCCTTTGAAGTTACTGATCAAACTGGTGAAGAACCAAAATCTGGTATGGTCGCTGCTATTAATAAGGTAAACTATCAAAAACAAGTATTAGAAATATTTTATTGAAAAATATCCAATTTAAGTTTTATTATTTAAATAAAATTAAATTGAATATTGATTTATTATAATACATAATATATTAACATTAACTGTTTATTCAAATGCAATAATAATTCTATAGTCTGCTGATCAAAGTGTTGTTACCTGTTTAGACGAAACTAGACACAATTTAGAAGATGGTGATTATGTTACTTTCACTGAAGTTAAGGGAATGACTGAATTAAACGGTTGTGAACCAAGAAAGATTTCTGTTTTAGGTCCATACACTTTCAGTATTGGTGATACTTCCAACTTATCTGATTATGTCAGTGGAGGTTTATTCCATCAAGTTAAACAACCAAAAACATTAAAATTCGTATGCATCTAATTGGAAAATATCTTAAAAATATTATGATAATGGAAATATTTTTTTATTATTTCTTAATTAAAATATATATTAACCTATTCATACTTAAATTTCATTTTTAAAATAATTAAAATATATAGAAAAGTTTAGTTGATTCCATTAAGGAACCAGAATTATTCATTTCTGACTTTGCTAAGTTTGACAGACCAGGCCAATTACATGTTGGTTTCCAAGCTTTAGATTCATTTGTTGAAAAGAATGGTAGATATCCAGTTCCAAGAAACGAAAATGATGCTAATGATGTTTTAGCTATTGCTAAAGAAATCAATGGTAATTCACCAAATCCAGTTGAAATTGATGATAAATTAATTAAAGAATTAGCTTATCAATCAAGAGGTGATCTTTCTCCAATGGCTGCCTTATTTGGTGGTTTAGTTGCTCAAGAAGTCTTAAAGGCTATTAGTGGTAAATTCATGCCAATCAACCAATACATGTACTTCGATTCTCTCGAATCTCTTCCATCCCAACTTCCAACTGAAGCTTCCTGCGCTCCAATTAATTCAAGATATGATAATCAAATTGCTGTTTTCGGTAAGGAATTCCAAGAAAAGATTGAAAACACTAAGGAATTCTTAGTTGGTGCTGGTGCTATTGGTTGTGAAATGTTAAAGAATTGGGCTATGATGGGTTTAGGTGTTGGTAAGGATGGTTACATTTACTTAACTGATATGGATAGTATCGAGAAGAGTAATTTAAACAGACAATTCTTATTCCGCCCATGGGATGTTACAAAGTTAAAGTCTGAAACTGCTGCTGCTGCTATTCATAAGATGAATAAGCAAACTGAAGGTCATATTAAAGCCTTCTCTGACCGTGTTGGTACTGAAACTGAAAATATCTTTAATGATGACTTCTGGGAGTCTCTTTCTAGTGTCACTAATGCTTTAGATAATGTTGATGCTAGAAAGTATGTTGATCTTAGATGTGTCTTCTTCAGAAAGCCTTTAATTGAATCTGGTACCTTAGGTACTAAGGGTAACACTCAAGTAAGTATAAAATTAAAGAAGAAATTTTCTATATTTTGTACAATAATAAATGTCATTTTTATCATTTTTATTAATAATTATAAATGTATTTAATTTTTAGGTTATTATTCCACACTTGACTGAATCATACTCTTCATCTCAAGATCCACCAGAAAAGGCTATTCCAATTTGTACTTTAAAGAACTTCCCAAATGCTATTGAACACACTATTCAAGTAAATATAAACAAAAAAATTATTATTTGATAATGTTTATTGATTATAAAAAACAAGTTTTTTATACTAACTTTTGTTAATTTGTCATTTAATTATTAATTATCAATACTATTAGTGGGCTCGTGATAAGTTTGAAGAATTATTTAAGCAATCTGCTGATAATGTCAACCTTCACTTAACTCAACCAAACTACATTGACAGCGTTCGTAAGCAAGCTGGTACTCAAAAGGACACTATCCAAGGTATCTATAACTATCTTGTTGCTTGGAAGCCAAAAACTTTCCGTGAATGTATTATTTGGGCTAGAGAAATGTTTGAAGAATTATACAACAACAGTATTCAACAATTATTATTCAACTTCCCAAAGGATTCTGTTACTTCTAGCGGTCAACCATTCTGGTCTGGTCCAAAGCGTGCTCCAACCCCAATCATCTTTGACATGAATAACGTAAGTAGAAAAATAATAATTAGAAATATGTCAATTATATAAGAAATTAAACTTTATTTTTTCTAATTTGTAATTATATAATATAGCAATTGCATAT
Source organism: Piromyces finnis (assembly GCA_002104945.1). NCBI lineage: Eukaryota > Fungi > Neocallimastigomycota > Neocallimastigomycetes > Neocallimastigales > Neocallimastigaceae > Piromyces > Piromyces finnis. The sequence continues at coordinate 713,536 of MCFH01000022.1, forward strand.
GGACTTTATTATTGCTGCTGCTAATCTTCACGCCTTTAACTATGGTTTAACTGGTGAAACTGATGTTCAAGTTTTCAAGAACGAACTTGCCACTATTACTGTTAAGAAATTTGAACCAAAGAAGGGTGTTAAGATTCAAGTTCAAGAAAACGAAAATGTTCAAAATGCTCTTCCAGGTAGATTATAAGTTTATGATATAATATATATACATTATACTAATAAAAAAATATTCGTATACATTTATATTTAATATTATTTCCTTACTCTATTTAATAATTATAGATGAAAGAGAAATTGAAGAATTAATTAAGAAAATTCCAAGTCCATCTACCTTAGTTGGTTATCGTATGAACCCAGCCGATTTTGAAAAGGTACACATTTTTAAAAAAAGAAAAAAATACTTAACATATTAAATTTATTAATAAAAAATATTTTTGTTTTCTTCAAAGGATGATGATACCAACTTCCACATTGATTTCATCACTGCCGCTTCTAACCTTCGTGCTACCAACTATGAAATTGGTTTAGCTGATCGTTCCAAGACTAAGTTCATTGCTGGTAAAATTATTCCAGCTATTGCTACCACTACAGCTTTAGTTACTGGTCTTGACTGTTTAGAATTATACAAGGTAGATAATAATTTTAATACAATATATTCATAATGATAGTTTCCCCTCCCCCAAAAAAACGGACTAATTAATTTATATATAAATTAAAAAAATTTAAAATTATAGATTATTGATGGTAAGAACAAGCTTGAAGATTTCAAGAACGGTTTCTTAAACCTTGCTTTACCATTCTTTGGTTTCTCTGAACCAATTGCCGCTCAAAAGATGAAGTACTATGATATCGAATGGACCTTATGGGACCGTTTCGATGTAGAAGGTGATATTACTCTTCAAGAACTTATTGATTTATTCAAGGAAAAGCATGAATTAGAAATCACCATGATGTCATCTGGTGTTAGTATGTTATACTCTTCCTTCATGCAACCAAAGAAACTTCAAGAAAGACTCAACATGAAGTAATATAATCAAATCGCTGTTTATAATAAATAATATTTTTAGTTAATATAAAAAAAAATTTTATTAAATAATAATATAAAATTACTTTAATAGGATTTCTACTTTAGTTGAAACTGTTTCTAAGAAGCCAATACCAGATCACATTAAATCTCTTGTCTTAGAATTATGTGTCAATGACAAGAATGATGAAGATGTAATTATTTTTAAATCTATCTCCTCTATAAATAGTATATAACGATGAAAATAAGAAAAAACAATATTAATTATTATCTATATAATTTTAAATGAAAAATAGGTTGAAGTTCCATACGTTCGTGTTGTTATTCGTCCATAAATTTATCGATAATACCGCCGATACTTTAAATATTATAATAATACAATAATATTTAATAGCAAATAATTAAAAAAAAAAAAAAAAATTGCAATAAATTAAAAAAACTATTACATTAAAAAAGAATTAAATAAATAATTTTATTAATAATCTATTCACAATAAATTATAACAATATAACAATAATGAAAGCATTGTAAAATAATACAAAAAAAAAAAAAAAAAAAAAAAATAGTATTAATAATAAATAAATTAACAATAAAAATATATAATTTAAATAAAAAATTAAAATGCATATCCATTATTTAAAATTTATTGTGTCTCTATGTAATAAATAAAATATGTTTTAATTTGAAAAAGAACAAAAAAAAAAAAAAGACTTTACAAAAATGTAAATTTAGTAGGTTATTATTTAGAGTTAATTAAAAAAAAAAAAAAAAAAAGTAACAGTAACCAGCCGGTAGAGTAATTAGCATTTTCTTAAATGTTTCCTAATTTTTAATTATCATTGACATGTCAATCCCAATTTTTAATAAAATTGGACTAGAATGATCTACTTTTTTATTTTTTATTCATTTTGTGTTTAATTAAACTTTAATATATATTAAATATAATATTACAATAATTTACTATTTAAATAGTGAAAAAATTAAAATATATATTATAGAAGGGTATTTTAGTGTCTCTATTAATGTTGATGATCAAATTTTAATAAAGATAAAATATAAAGCAAATAAATTCTATATATAAATATTATAAAAAAGTAATTGTTATTTATTATTCAAATTTTAAAAGTATATACTATTATTATACTATTATTATTCAAATTTTAAATAATAATACTGTATTATTTAAATTCTAATTATTTTTTATTGTATTATTGAATAATGGTGTAACTGTTTAGATGGTAATTATAAAATTCTTAATTGTTAAAACTATTATTATTTTAAATTACTATGGAGTACACTTTTAAGTTTAAAACATGCCGTCCGTTTAAACTTTAAATATTTTATAAAAAAATAATCCACATCATTTCACTGTGATATATGATATATTCTATTATACTAATGTATACATTGACCAATAATATTAGTTGGCTATAACAAAAAAAGGGTTAACCATTCTTTTATATTTTAATTAATTTTTTTTTTTGAAAATGTTTAAAAATAAAATCATTGTATTACTTACTATATTTGGAAAATTGTTAACATAACAATGGATAAAAATAAATATGCTATAAAAACTTTATTTATTATAATATTTTAAATGAAAAATATATAAATAAATACAGAATATTCTAATTAAAGTTTTATTTTTTAATATTAATTAAATTTTGTGTATTTATTGAAAATTTTAAATTAAAAATTATATATTATTGAATTGGATTTTTTTTTTATATTTTATTGTCATTGGTGAAGTTAAAGGATGAATCATATTTTTCTTCTCTATTCTTTACTAACGGCGGCAAAAATAGAAAAGCAGAAAATATAATTCAGCATAAAAATATAGCAGAGTTTCAACCACTATTCTTTTTTATATTTTTTAATAATTCTATTTTTGTTATCTTAAAAGATTTTAATTGCCCATTATGTCATATATAAATTAATATTATTGGGATCACAATCAAGAAAATGAAATTAATGATAATAGTAATAATAATAATAAAACAATAATAACACTTTATATTTCTATACTATTTCTTTTTTTTTTCTTTTATTTAATATTTACTGAAACACTAATAATTTTTATATGATATTAATCATAATAATGACAATTAAATATTATAAAATAGTATGATAATAATAATTTTAATTATACATAATGGTATAATAGTGAGATAATAATATTCTTTAATACTTGATAATGATAATAATAAAACTATTTGTCATACAAAAAATAAAATATTTTAATATAAAAATAATAGTTTATTTATAAATAATAGTGATCTTTCTTTAAATAATACTAAATACTAATATACAAAATAATATATAATATATGAATTATTGCTGGTATTTATTTCTTTTTGGTCAATTCATGTTGCTCAATTGTAATATTATTAATATTAAAATTTTTTGGTTGAACGGCACGAAAAATATTAATAAATTATTATTTATAAATTATAATATATTAATTTAAATTATATACTATATTATTGTATATTATATTATACAATTAATATATAACTTAATAAATTTGGAAACTAAAATGTTTATATTATAATATAAAATAAATAAAAAATGACCAATATATTATTATATATTAATAAAAAATCAATAAATTTATAAATTTTAAATTAAAAATAAATGAATATCTTTTTTTTAATATATTAATAAAAAGATTAATAAATTAATGGTTAGAGCCCAACTACTTATTAATCCATACATATTATATATAGAGAATATATATTAAATTTTATTATTATAATTAAAATTATGTAAATGGAAAATTTTTATATTAAAATTTTGGTTAAAAATGAATATAATAATATATATACATATCATATATAATAATATATTAATAACATATATTAGACTATTAAAAATTAAATATAAATTGTAATAATAAAAAAACTATCAAAAAAAATTTTTAAATAATATTAAGGTTGAATTACAAATTTTTATTTTATATTATCATTTATATTAATTTTTCTTTTCTTTTTTCTTATTTAATATTACTTCAAATTTTTTTTTTTTTTCTTTTTTAAATGATTAAAATTCAATTTAAATAATCTATTAATTTAAATAATCTTTTTTTATTTAATACCATTTAAAAATATTATATATTGTAGAAGGAAAGATAATTTAAAAGTATACAAAACATTAAAACATAATATTACATTACAGCTTATTTTTATTATATAATTAATAAAAAAATATCTATATCCAAAATATTATATTATTGAAATGTTAAGTAAAATATAAATTGAATTTTTAAAATATTAATTTATTTTTAAGTCATTTAAGAAAATAAGAATTATTAATTTTTATATAAAAATGGTAAATAAAAATGAAGATATTAATAACACCCAAACTAATAAAATAAAGGAATTAAATGACAATACTAATAAAGTAAAAGAATTAAATGACAATAAAAATAAGACAAAGGTTTATTATAATGTAAAAAAACCAAATAAACAACAACCTGTTATACCGCAAGAACAAACTAAAACAAACTCAACATCATCAAATTTAAATACTACGAATACTACATTACCTGGACTACCAACGAATAATCCATCAAATTATCAAAATAATAGTAAAATAATAACATATAATAACAAAAATCAAACATTTAATATGATAGAGCATACGCTAATAGCAATATGCGTTGCTTTCTTTGTACTGTTCTTGTTTGGTGTAACAAAAAGATATTATACAAATAAAAAAGGAAAATATTATGAAAAGGGTAATAAAAAAATAATTCCTGAAGCCAATGGTTCAAAACGTGCGCTTAAAAATATATCCAAAATTAATGATTCTGCCAATTTTCCATTTAAAAATAAATTTGGAAGAAAATCAAGAGAATTAGTAAGTAAATTTTTAATTTTTATAACAAAAATATATAATTATTATTAAATTCAAAGTTGACAAAGCAAAACTTAATAATATATATTTTTTACAATTTAATTATTAAAATAACAATTTATTAATTTGGGAATTTTTAAATAATAAATTTTAATTGAAATATAGATTCCATCAATCTTAATGGGTTCTCCTGCACCATTAGCATCACTATCGGATGAAGCATTAAATTCTAAATTTAATGAAAGTTTTTCAATAGATAAAGATATCAGTATTAATGAGTCAATTATACAGGCACAATCATATGAAAGAAATTCTATGAATTTCAATGATATCAAGACATTAAGTTGGCAACAAATGAATGGATATCAATATGATATTAATGATATATCACGGTGTAGTACAGAAACTAATGATGTTAGTAGAGGAAACTCAATCAATGAATCCAATAAACTTGATAATGTTGTTGATGTATACTTTTCAAGTAAAAAGGTTGATATAATGAGACAAAATTCTTCATCAAGTTGCTATTCAAATATACCCGATAATTCAAGCAGTTGTGGCGAACCAAGCTTATCACGTTATATTGATAATGATTCTCTTTTAAAGTACGAATCATCAAAATGTAAATTAAATATGTATAATAATAATGATTATAGTTCACCAAATAATGGAATTAATCACAATACATCACTAAAGGCACCAACGTCCTATGGAAATAATCGTACATCATTGCAATCCTCTACCATACCATCTCTATCTCGCTTTAGTATAAAGAATATTTCCTCCGCAATTGCTTCTAGAAATAATAATGATTTCAATCCATCATTTTCATCTAATCAAAAATACTATAATAAATCAAGAAATTCCTATTCCAATTTCCAATCAAATAATATAAATTTACAAAATTCTTTAGACATACAAAAGTCGCATCGCTATACATTAGGAGCTAATTTTAGTGAAGAAAAAGAAAAACTTAATCCCCAAAATAATTTGATATCTAATAGTATTAATCCGGTAAAACAAAACAATTCAACCCTATCTAAAAGCTCATCAAAAGTAGTGAATGAAAAGTTAAAGTCTTCCACATCAAATCCAAATATGAATGCAAATATAAATGATGGTAATAAGATTTCATATTCCATTGAAAAAGTGAAAAAGGAAAAAAGTAATGATTTTCATTCTGGTTCTGATTCTGATTCTGATTCTGATAGTGATTTAGAAGAAGAATTAGAAAATATAAGTACACATGAAGGAGGTGAAAATAATTCAAAAACAATTAATATAGATACTCTCAATAATTCAAATCCAAATATAAGTGTACGTATACCGCATATGTCATTTAAAAACAGTACTCAAAATGAACTTCCAACAATAATTGTTAATTCTCAAAAAAATACACCAATAAATCCAGTTGAAACAGTTTATTATCGTTATTGAATTTAAATAAAAATGGATTAATTAATAGATATAACATTTCATGTTTTTAATATTATTTTTTTTTCTTAGATATTTGTAATATAATTTAAATATATATATATATTAACGTTCCTTTTAGTACTAATGTACAAAAAAAAAAAAAAAAAGAATAATGCATAAGGAATTTTAGATGACGATGACAAAAAAAATATATATATATAAAGTTATAATTGTTGATTTAATTATATATTTTTATTTTGTAAAAAAAAAAGAAAGAAAAATCACATACTCTCATACCATCATCAGATAGATATATAGAATAAAAAAAATGGGGAATATTTTCTATCACCTTTCATTATACGTTAAAAAATATATCATTTTAAATATTTAATTTTTATTTTTTAATAAAAAATTTCATAAAACATTTTATACAATTTACATAATTTAATTATTTGTTAATATTCAATGTTTAATTTTAACATTTTATTTAATATAAAAATAATAAAATAAAAATAAAAGTAAAATTGATTGGGGTATATTTGCTCAATTAGAAAAGTATATATTTTAATATTATTATTATTTAAAATAAACCTATTTTTAAAAAGTTATTATCTAATAGTGTTAAAATATTTTTTTTCCCTTTATATCTGATTTTATTTGATAATAATAATTATTATTATTTCATTGAATACAAAAATTTTACAGTCTTCTTTGTCTAAAATAATAATAAACTTAATAATAATAGTATTGTAAAGTTTTTAAGAGTGATTTTGTATTAAGAGTAATTTAAGGCATTTCTTTTTTTATTATTAAACATTTGTTTAGAAAAGGAAAGTTCAATTAATAAGAATGTATATTGAATTTATTCCTCAAATAAACAATAATATCAAAATTCAGTGAGGCATTGAATTAGTCAAATAAAAGTTGACTTTAATTTACACTTTAAGAAGATTTCTATTTAATATTTTTTATATCATTATTCAAGAATGGATAATTGAAAAAATTATCAATATGATAATTCATGAAATTAATGAAAGTTGAAATTAGAATATATGAATCAAAATATAATAATTATTATATTTTAATATTATTTTCAATTAAAAAAGAATAATATTTTATACATTTTAAATTCATTTTTAATTATATCTATTTTTCTTTCTTTCTTTCTTTTTTTCTATGATGTTATTTTCAATTCACAAAAAACTGGGTTCACAATTTATTTTATTAATACATTTTATTACTAAAAAAAAAAAAAAAAAAAAAAAAAACCTTTTATTAAATAATAATATAAATATAGTAAAATATATCCTGCAAAAGTTATTTTATTTATTAAAATATTAATTATTTTATATATACATATATGAATTTGTATAATGAATTGAGTAAATGAAAAACAATTAAACTCGTCAAAGTCGCTTATTTAAAGAAAAAGATCACTCCCAATTAATGTTATCTTTTGAATATTTAATATTTATATATAAATGAAGTAAATTTAAGCATAATTATTTCATTAATATAACCTTTTATATTTTTTAATATTATTATAGTGAATTAATGCAAAATTTTATCATATGTTTAATAATAATATTAATCGTTTTTGTCTCTTTCACCCATGATTAAAGTGTTGCAAAATTAACAAGGAGGTCCTTCTTTTGTGAATTTATTATTGACTGGTTCACCTTTCATATAATAGAATTAAATATTTATATTTTACTATTAAAATGTTTTAACATGATTTGTTGATTTGTGTAACATAAAAGTTAAAACGTTTTAATAATTAAAAATGAAAAGTGTAATAAATAATAATAATAATAATAAAAAAAAAAGACCTTTTTTTAATATTTTTTTAATACTAAATAATACTAAATAATAAAAAAAAGGTTTTATTATATTCCTCATCATTTTATAATAAAAGCATTTCAAAAAAAAAAAAAAAAAAAAAAAAAAATAAATAAAAAAAAAAATACATTATCAAGCAATATATATATATATATAAATAAAAACATTGAGTTTAATAATTTTATAATATTTAAAATTATCCTTTATTATTTTATAATATTTAAAATTATCCTTTATAAACAAATTCTACTATAAAAAAGTTAATAAAATGGAAAATCTTAAATTGATGTATTACTTTTCCCTAATATCATTAGCATTATTAGCAATTGGAGGTAAATAGTTTATTCTAATTTTTACTAATTCATTGTTTCACAATTTCGTTTTTATTTTTTAAGGAAAACATTATAATATTATTAATTACCCATTGTTTTAGTAAATTTATAGAATTTTTAATTGATATGCTTATATGTGTATAAATAAAAAATTTAGGTATTATGTATATTTTAACGAACCCATTTGCTTTCAATAGTATTGTTATTGGTAAATATAAATACTTTTATCTTTTAAACCGATAACTTTTATAGTATTAATTACTTTAAATTTTTAAATATAAATTGTATATATAATAAATAACCAAATACATAAATTAAAATAAAAATTCAAAATCTCAATTACAAATTCAAAATTCAAAATTTTTAATTTGAAATGTTAAAATTCAAATGTTATTTCAATATAAATATTAATATGAATACCATTTTTTTAATATATAAATAACAACAATAACAATAATAAAAGGTGGTGTGACATCCTTTTTAAGTTGTGTTTTATGCTTAATTCAACTTGCAAATGAAAATTCAATTCCACAAGCTATGAAGAAATATTGTCCATTCTTATTTACCTACATTGGCCGTGGTGTTGTTTTAATTTTCTTTGGTTGTATTATTTTGACTTCAAATGTTCCATTACTTGTTATTGCATCAATTTCAGTATTTGTTGGTATAATATTTATTGTTTTTCATTATATTAGTAATGATCATTATAATGAAGAAAAGGAGGTATTTATTTTTAAATATATAATATAAATAATATAAATATATTAATTCCATGTTAAAATGAAATTAGAAAAAAAAAAAAAAATTATAAAATACTAACCTTTATTTTTTTTTTTAAATTTTTATATAAAAATAAAAAAGATTTTCGGATGGGCACCAAATTTTTCTGATATGATTGTTTAAGTTATTTCTTTAAAGAAAATAATCTATGATATTTAAGATACCTCATTTGATTCTATAGAATATAACAATCATTAATACTATTATATTATTATTAACGTTTATTGAATAAATAAAAAAGATTAAAATATTATCCATAAGTTAAAATAGATTAAAAGTAATTTATTAATATTAAATATTCAAAGAATAATAAGAAAATTCTTTCAATGTAAATATAATAAATTATAATGTAATTATAATGTAGTATATTATTATAAATAAGAATAATTAGTTAGAAAGTAAAATAAAGTAGAAATAAAATTATAATAAAAATAAAAACACTATTTTATGTATGTTTTATTATGTTAACATTACAATAGTAATAAGAAAATGAAATTTTTTTTTTTTTTTAATAATTATCTTAATTTTTAATAAAGTTTTTTTTTTTTTTTTTTTTTTTTTTTTTTTTTTTTTTTTATAAATATAATTTTTTTAATAATATCTATTGTAAAGTACTTTTTAATATCATAAATTTATTTATTCTTCACAAGATTTTGGAATTCCACACCAGTCATTATTTAAAACACCCCAGGAACCAAGACTGTCTTTCAAATGAACAGAACAATCCTTACAACATGGATAACCATATTTTGCAGACCAACATTTTTCACTTTTTAAATTACATTCATCAGGGATACCACACCATTCGTTATTTTCTATACCCCAGAAACCATCATCATTTTGATATATGGAATAACAGTGTGAACAACACTTGTAACCAAGAGCTTCAAATTTACAATTGGAGGATACGGCTCCCCTTCCAGTTTTACAGAGCATTATATCAATTTTACAGGACATTTGATTTTCCCATCCCCATAATGAACCATCTTCACCCGTAGCAGTAATATCACATCCTATACAGTAATTATTACTTTCAACTTCATTTGAATCTAAACCACATAATTTTTTATTAATTTCACATGATCCTTTACTTTCCCATCCCCATAATGAACCATCACCACCGGTTGAGGTAACTGTACATCCTTTACAGTAATGACTATTAATATTATCGATATAATCATTTTCTATTGATTCATTCTTATTTAGTCCACACATTACTTTATCAATTTCACATGACTTTCCATTTTCCCAACTCCAGTATGAACCATCAGCACCAGTAGCTGTGATATCACATCCTCTACAGTAATTAGTATCAAAGAATGTATCATTTATGTTGTCATCCTCACTAATAAATCCACATGCTATTTTATCAATTTCACACGATTTTCCATTTTCCCATCCCCAGTAAGAACCATCATCACCAGTGGCTGTAACATCACATCCTCCACAGTAACTATTGTCAAGGATTGAATCATCTATGTTGTCATCCTCACTAATAAATCCACATGCTATTTTATCGATTTTACATGATGTACCATTTTCCCATCCCCAATATGAACCATCATCACCAGTAGCTGTAACATCACATTTTCTACAATAACCACTTTCAGAAATTGGCATATCATCAATATCATCATAATTACGATCATTAATACTACTATTACCATTATTACTGTCATTAATATCATTATCATTTTCTATAGATTCATCACTACCAAGTTCACATAATACTACATTAATTTCACAGGCTTTTTCATTTTCCCATCCCCATAAAGAACCATCACCACCAGTACCAGTAACATTACATCCTTCACAATAAACTTTTTTATTGATAAAAGTTGGAACTTCGGTTAATTCGGATGGTCCCGGTAAATATGGTTTTAACCATGCCATTTGTCCTGGGAATGCTTTTTCATCATTTGGTTCTATGGATAAGCCGTTACTTCCCCACCATGGACCTGCAGCCCACCATAAAGCACCAACAATATATTCTCTATTTTCTTGAAGATATTCAATGGCTTCTTGAATGCATTGATGACATTCATCATTAAAGAATGAACCAATTTCACCAACCCATCCCTTTAAATTATTTGCCTTAAGCCATTCAATATATTCTTTAAAGAGATTTTGACATGGACGTTGAACACATTGACTATTATAACCAGAATAATCACTATCGAAATATTGGTGAACTTCAAAAAGAATATTTTCATCTTCTGAAGAAAAATATCTTAAGGCAACATCTGCATTAGATTCACCATAGTAAGATTGACACCAATTCCAAGCACCAGTCCAACCATTACCTGGAACTAAAATAGTATTTTTGGCACCAGTGGAGCGAATACCATCAACAGCGGCACGAGCGGCCATAAACCAATCATTTGTATTTATATCATGTGGTTCGTTCACCAAACCAAACCAAACATTTTCATTATCTTTAAAAACTTCAGCAAGCCTAATCCAGAAATCAACAAAAGCTTCAATTGGAACTTCTTTAGAACCAATAAGCTTATTGTTATAACGTGCGTAATTATGTGGATCAATAACAGCAATAGCCCCCTTAGCGGTAATCGTGTCAATGATTTTTTTAATTTCAGTAATATCAAATTCATTTAATTCACCATATAATTCATGCTGTAAACGTTCCCATCTATTACAAACACGAAAAGCATTCATACCTTGTTCTCTTAAAACTTCGATTTTTTCAATGTCTGGATATACATAATTTCTATTGTAAACACCCGGAAAATCATCTTCACCAAATTCACCACTGGATTCATTAGCACCAAACTTGAATAAAATTATACATATTATTTATTATTATTTATTAATATAAGTAATAATACAAAAGATTTAATTTAATTGGAATAATAAGGATGATAATAATAATATTAAAATATTTTTATAAACTCACATATTGAAGTTTTTCAGCCGAAACAAACGTTAAAGCTGCTAATAATAGTGTTTTAGATAATTTCATAATTTATATGTAAATAAGTAATCAAAAATAATAATAAAAATAATAATAATAACTTTTTTTTTTTTTTACAATAATATTTCTATTATTTAATTTTTTTTTCTCATTTAAAAAAATAAGTAGTAATATGAGAATAAAATATTATTATAAGATAAAAATAATATAATTATAATATCATTACATGTTACAAAAAAATTATTCCCTTTTTTATTAATATATAAATATTAATATTGATCTTCCTGTATTTTTTTTTTTTTTTTATTATCTCAGGGATACATTCAACAATAAATTACTATATTTTAAAGTTTAATATAATTAATTAAAAAAAAAAATCCACTCAATTGCTTACTTTTACTATTTTTTATTTATTTTTTGATATTCTTTTGATTTAGAATAAAAAAAAAAAAAATGTGGATCATTTTATTCTATAAATTTTAATTATCCAATAATATATATTTAACAATATGCTTTTAAATGTAATGTATAATGTAGTGTTAAGTTTTTGATGTAAAAATAATATATAAGTTTTGAATAAAGTTTTGGTATAGAAAATAAAAGAGAAACTTTTTGGAGATGGAAAATTAACAAACATTGTATAATAATTTATTAAACGCTAATAAATTATTATAAATAACTTTATTAGCATTTAATAATGATAACGATTTAAATATATTTTTAATTTTATTTTAAAAAAAATAAATAATAAAATAATATTATTTTTTAATAAAATTAATTATTATTGAATTTTTTAAAGAAATTATCATAATTTTTTTTTTTTTTTTTTTTTTTTTTTTTTTTTTTTTTTTTTTTTAACGGCATCAAATATTTTAAACTTTATTATTAATTTAATTAAAATTATAATACATGTAATAAAAAATTAAAAATTAAAATAAAAATAAAAAAAATATGTTTAAATAAACACAAATGAATAAAAATTGGGTATAATGTATTCTAGTAATTTTAATTAAAGTAAGAAAGCCACTATCATACTAAAGTATAATAATTGTATTTGACTTCCAATGGGACACCGAGCCAAAGATCAAAATTTTGTCATGGAACAAAATTATGATCTCCATTGGTTGCGCTGGCCCTCCTGGCCTGTCAGAAATTATCATAATGGTATGAACAAAGAAATGTAAAAAAAAAAAAAAAAAAAGAAAGTAGATTAAATTAATATATAAATTATATTTTATTATTTATATGTATATATATATTTTTCCTCAATCTAAAAATATTTATTGGTAACTTTTAATATTTTATTGGAATAATTCATAATACTGTTTAGTAGTAATAATAAAAAGAAAAAAATTAGTAGATTATTTTTTTTTTAAATTTTATCAGAAATATTAATGATAATTATTTTTATTTTATACACAAAAGATAAAATAATTGTTTATTATTAATATTATTTTTTTTTGAATTATTTATTTTACTTTTTTTTTTTTTTTTTACAACTATTTATAACTGTATTTGCTTTTAAAAATAATAAAAAATTCTATTTTTTTTGTATTATAAAAAAAAAAAGAAAAAATTAAATCATAAATTTACATATATTTTTGGTTTAAATTTTCTTTTCCTTTTTCTTAAAAATTGATATATTCTAGGAAATTATTTAAAAATATTCTTTATAATTCACTTTATGCTTTACATGAACTTGGAATACCACACCAATCATAATTTAATACACCCCAAGCACCAGATTCATCTTCTAAGTATAATTGACAATCTTCACAACATGGATAACCATATTTCATTGACCAACATTGTTCAATTTTCATGGTACATTCATTTTGAATACCACACCATTCACCATTTTCAGAACCCCATGCACCATCTTGATCTTCTAATATAGCAACGCAGTGAGAACAGCATTTGTAACCTAAAGCTTCAGACCAACATTCATCAACAGTTTCACATTTTTTAACATCAATTTCACATGACTTTTCATCTTCCCATCCCCATAAGGAACCATCACCACCAGTACCTGTAACAACACATCCCTTACAGTATGTTTTTTCAGTTGAAGTATTTCCATTGTCAATTGAGGTTCCTGAATTGTATCCACAAGTTTCTATATCAATTTCACAGGACTTTTCATTTTCCCATCCCCATAAAGAACCGTCACCACCAGTACCTGTGACAACACATCCTTCACAGTAAACCTTCTTGTTAATGAAGGTTGGAACTTCAGTTAATTCGGATGGTCCTGGTAAATATGGCTTTAACCATGCCATTTGTCCTGGGAATGCTTTTTCGGCATTTGGTTCAATAGACATAGCATTATGTCCCCACCATGGACCTGCTGCCCACCATAAAGTACCAAGAACATATTCATTGTTTTCTTGGAGATATTCAATGGATTCTTGAACACATTCACGGCATTCATCAGTAAGGTATGAACCAATTTCTCCAATCCATCCCTTTAAATTGTTGGTCTTAAGCCATTCAACAAATTCTTTAAAGAGATTTTGACATGGGCGTTGAACACATTGATCACCTGTACCAGAGTAATCTTTATCAAAGTATTGGTGAACTTCAAAAAGAATATTTTCATCTTCAGATGAGAAATATCTTAAGGCAACATCAGCATTAGCTTCACCATACCAAGCTTCCTTACCCCAACTCCAAGCTCCAGTCCAACCGTTACCTGGAATTAAAATGTTGTTCTTAGCACCAGTGGAACGAATACCATCAACAGCAGCACGAGCTGCCTTGAACCAATCATCAGTTTCCATATCGTGTGGTTCATTAACTAAACCGAACCAAACATTTTCATTATCTTTGAAAATTTCAGCAAGTCTAGTCCAGAAGTCAACGAAAGCTTCAATTGGAACATCTTCAGAACCAATAAGTTTATTGTTGTAACGAGCATAGTTATGTGGATCAATAATAGCAATGGCACCCTTAGCAGTAGTAGCATCAACAACCTTTTTAAATTCAGTGATATCGAATTCATTAAATTCACCAAATAATTCATGCTGTAAACGTTCCCATCTGTTACAAATACGGAAAGCGTTCATACCTTGTTCGATAGTAGTTTCGATGGCTTTAACATCTGGATAAATATAATGTTTATTGTAAACACCTGGTAAATTACCTTCACCAAATTCACCACTGGATTCGTTAACACCAAGGTATTGGAGTTTTTTTGAGTTGTTGTTACTTTCTCCACTTTGTTCTGATTCACAATTTTTAACATCAATTTCACATGACTTTTCATCTTCCCATCCCCATAAGGAACCATCACCACCAGTACCTGTAACAACACATCCCTTACAGTATGTTTTTTCAGTTGAAGTATTTCCATTGTCAATTGAGGTTCCTGAATTGTATCCACAAGTTTCTATATCAATTTCACAGGACTTTTCATTTTCCCATCCCCATAAAGAACCGTCACCACCAGTACCTGTGACAACACATCCTTCACAGTAAACCTTCTTGTTAATGAAGGTTGGAACTTCAGTTAATTCGGATGGTCCTGGTAAATATGGCTTTAACCATGCCATTTGTCCTGGGAATGCTTTTTCGGCATTTGGTTCAATAGACATAGCATTATGTCCCCACCATGGACCTGCTGCCCACCATAAAGTACCAAGAACATATTCATTGTTTTCTTGGAGATACTCAATGGATTCTTGAACACATTCACGGCATTCGTCAGTAAGGTATGAACCAATTTCTCCAATCCATCCCTTTAAATTGTTGGTCTTAAGCCATTCAACAAATTCTTTAAAGAGATTTTGACATGGGCGTTGAACACATTGATCACCTGTACCAGAGTAATCTTTATCAAAGTATTGGTGAACTTCAAAAAGAATATTTTCATCTTCAGATGAGAAATATCTTAAGGCAACATCAGCATTAGCTTCACCATACCAAGCTTCCTTACCCCAACTCCAAGCTCCAGTCCAACCGTTACCTGGAATTAAAATGTTGTTCTTAGCACCAGTGGAACGAATACCATCAACAGCAGCACGAGCTGCCTTGAACCAATCATCAGTTTCCATATCGTGTGGTTCATTAACTAAACCGAACCAAACATTTTCATTATCTTTGAAAATTTCAGCAAGTCTAGTCCAGAAGTCAACGAAAGCTTCAATTGGAACATCTTCAGAACCAATAAGTTTATTGTTGTAACGAGCATAGTTATGTGGATCAATAATAGCAATGGCACCCTTAGCAGTAGTAGCATCAACAACCTTTTTAAATTCAGTGATATCGAATTCATTAAATTCACCAAATAATTCATGTTGTAAACGTTCCCATCTGTTACAAATACGGAAAGCATTCATACCTTGTTCGATAGTAGTTTCGATGGCTTTAACATCTGGATAAATATAATGTTTATTGTAAACACCTGGTAAATTACCTTCACCAAATTCACCACTGGATTCATTCACACCCAACTATACATTATTTATTTAATGAAATAAAAATTATTAAATATATATTATTTGGTATTAAAATACAAATTTAAATAAAAATATTTTATTAATAATAAATATAATATTGTCTTTTTTTTTTTTTTCATTGTTTTGTTGATATATCTATAGTTATAATATTTGGATTTTTTTATAAATAAAAAAATATATACTAACATATTGAAGTTTTTTGGCTGAGGCATAAGCCAAAGATGATAAAAATAAAGCTTTTGAGAATTTCATTTCAAATAATTTATCCCAAATATTGTTCCAGACAATATTTTTTTTATATTTTTATATTTATCAAAGGTTTAGTTTTAGTTTTATTTATTGGAGTATACTATTGTTACTATTTTTATAATTTTTTCTATACTTTTTTTTTTTTATTTTATAGTAATAATTACTTAAATATTTTATATATTCTTTGGTGAAAATATTTCATATTTATACTTTTTATTTTAATATTTATTTAATTAAACTTTAATTTTAATAAATATATTAATATGATAATTTATAAATAGAAATAATTATCTTGAACAAATACTTATTGTAAATGGAAAATAAAGTCAAAACATTTATTAATTTATTATTTAATATTAATGAGAATTTTTATATATAATAAAGTTTATATATTTTTTTATTAAAAGTATAATACTAATATTTAACCAATATTTATATATTAATTAAAATAAATTAAATAGAAAGAACAATATAAAAAAAGATAATAAAAATATATAGAAAATATATTGGATTGTTACATAATATATATAAATAATTATATATAAATTAATAAAATTTACTTATTACCACAATGACTCATTTAATAATATAATTTGTATACCAAAGTTATTGTAATAAAGAAAGATATAAAAAAAAAAAAAAAAAAGAATTATATATTATAGTGGTAGGTATAACTAGTATAACTACTTAAAACTATATCTCTTTAAAATATAGTTATATACTATATTAAAAAGATTACATATACAATATTTAATTAAGGTACATTTTGTTAAATTATATGTTTATTTATTTAAGGTTAATATGAAATTATGAAATTACTTATTTATATTAATAATTTCCTATAAAAATAAAAATTTACAGTTAAATATTATAAAGAATTATATATAAATTTAAGTTTTAATTTTATTATTTCAATATTGAAACATTTTGAATTATTGTAAATTCTGAATATTATTAAAAAATATATACAAAAACTTTAATTCTTAAAATGATAAATCCAATAAAGATTCATATATAAATTATAAATTTTTTTTAAATAGATAATCTATTATATCCATTTCCATTATATTCATTGTATTCATTATAATGAATAAAAAAAATAATTTATAAAATAAACTTTATAGTTTATAAAATAATTTAATATTGTTTTTTGGGAGTAAAATTTATATTTCATAAACTCAACAAAATTATTTATTTTAGAAATATTTAATGTTTTAATAAATTGTGGTAAATATATTAATATAAAATATTTTCCTTCTTTTTGTAAAAAATTTTAACATTGTTTTACTATTAACGGAAAATATTATGTATTGTGTAATAAATTTTTAAATATATTATTATTATTTAAACTTTTTAATATCAACCTTATTTAATACAATAAGAATATTAAAAAATGAGTAATATATCATAAGGTAAATATAAAATTAATTTTCCGTTATAAAAAAATTTTATTATAACTATAATTATTATAAAATTTTATTGATTTTCTCCTTTTTTCCTTTTTTCCGTAAAATCTTAAACATTGCTATTGTTTCTGTCAAAAATTATTAACACCATTTATATATTTGTTCTGATATTAGGTTCAATTCATTTTAAATAGTTAAAAAAAAAAAGTATTTAAAAATGACTCAAAATTATTGGAAGTATTTTTTATTCGTTTATTTATTTAATAAAAATAATATTTATTAAATAAAAAAAAAAACAACTTAATAATAAATAAGAAATATATCATTTAAATAATATTAAATGGTATGGTATATGATATTAAAAATTTTACTCATGGTTTTAAATAAATAATAAATAAATTCTAAATTAATAATTTAATGTTTGCAATGAAAAAAAAAAGAATTACTAATATCTAAAAAAATTATTTTAAAGATTCTTTTTCTTCTTTTGTTGTTTTTTGTTCTTTTTCATTTCTTTCATACGTTTATCAAGAATATTATTCTGTCTTTCCTCTTCAACTTTTAATTCTTCTTGCTGTTTAAGAACACTTTCTAAATATGTATCTGTAGTTGCTTCAAAATCATCTTTTTTATTTCTACGATCAAATTTTTTATTATTATTCCTATCCCTTTTCATCTTTTTATTTCTATTATTGTAGCCTCTGTCTTGATCTGAAGAAGTATTCAAGCTCAATTTATCTAATGGCTTAATTACAGTTTTAGTAGTAATTTTTCCAGAGAAAATCATATCAATATCATCGTTATTAATAAGATTATTTGAGGCATTCTTATCTTCTTCGTTATTAATATCACTTAATTTTCTTTTTTTTACTTTTTTATTTTTTATTTTTTGAGGTTTTTGATTATCATTATCACTGGTAGTTTCGCCGTTTGAATCTTTGACAGAGCTAAATAATTTATCTATTAAATCAAATCCATTACTATGACCATCATCCTTTTTTCCTTTACTAATATTATTTTTCTTATTTTGCTTTTGTTTGGTTTGACTATTAGTATCAGTACTATTGTCTTTAACAGTATTAAATAATTTATCAATTAAATCAAGGCCATTTACTTCATTTTCTTCTTTATCTTCTTTTTCCGTTTTATTTTTATTACCTAGACTTATTGGTAAAGAATCAAAAATATTATCAATAATATTATCATTACTAGTTTTAATTTGTTTCTTTTGATGTTGTTTTTGCTTTTTTTTGTTTATTTTTTTTTCCTTTAATTTTGATGATTCTTGAATTTTTCGGTTATTAGAAGATTCACCAGCATCATTACTATCAGATCCTAAAACACCCCAAAAACTAGATGATAATTCATTATTACTTTCCTCAATAATAATTGGTTTCTCTTCTTTTTCCATTTCTTTATCCTTATCTTCATCTATATCAAATAAAAATATATTAATATATAAATTAAATTATATTTGCATTATATTGTTAATTATATTCTGTTTATAATACCATCCATTTTACTACCTTTTATTTCACTTGACTCATCTATCGCTTTTTGAATTGATAAATAATTTGAATATTCTGATTCTATGGATCTTTATAATTAATATATTTACATTAGAATTTTAAACATAATCATAAATATATGAAAATATAATTAATAAAATCATACTTTGAATGAATAACAATATCATCAATACTTTCAGTTAGTCCAATTTCATATTCCTTATTTTTAACCTATTTTATATTTTACATATACGTACAACATTATTATATTGATTTTATTACTTTTTTATGAGAGAAATTTATATTTATTTATTTATTTTTTTTTTTTAATCTTTTATTTGTTAATTTTTACTTACTTGTTTTAAGGTTGACATCCAATGATATGACATTTTATAACAAAGGTTCATTTCTTTTAAAACAAATTGGAAATATATATGAAGTCTACTTGTTGAACTCATAACAATGAGTGCAAATGGCATGAATAATCCTTGTCTTAAAATAGCATGAAAAGCACTATGAATATAGAATCAATAATTAATACCATTAAATATATAGATAATAGAAAAAAAAAAAGTAATTTACTTTCATTATAAATACATACACATATGTGTCTTCAAGTACATTGATTGTCTTTTTTAATATTAAGTTTTTAATATTATATAATTGAATTTATATAGTTGATAAGCAAAATAATTAAAAAAATATTAAATTTTAAATATTATTTTTATTTTAACCAACCTTTGATAATAATTTATATCCACCAACTAAGCGTGTTAAAAAAAAAGATACCATTTCTCTTGAAGGCAATTTATAAATATCTTTATCCCCAGTTCTATATATATATATATTACATAATATTTTAGTTAAATTTATTTCTGGTAATATTATTTACTTTATTTCTCTTACTTTGTTGGTATAATTTTATCCATAATATCTGAAAGATTTAATTCTTGAAAACGTTTTAGGCATCTTGATAGCTGTTATTATTGTTTAAAATAATGGATATATATTTTAAATATTTTGTTTAATTTACATGAAATAAAATTTTATCGAAAGTACTAATTCTAATTAATTTTAAATAAACTATCTTTTATCATTATACTTTATATACTTAAATACAAATATTTTTGAATATATACAATTTAAATTTCCTTCTTTTTTTTTTAAAAAAAAAAAAAAAGGAATAAATAGATAAACTCAAAAATATACATATATATTTAAAATTATATTATATTTTCAAATTATAAAAATTAAATTTTATAATAAAAATCAAGATTTATATGAAATTTCATTATATAATAAAGAATAATAATAATTAATTTTAATACAGAGAATTTATTTTTATAAACAAAAAAATTATCTGTATTAAAAACAATATAAATTCAATGCTACTGAAATATATTTAACAATAACTAATAACATTTTTCCCTTTTAATCCATTTAATCCATAAGTTTAATTTTTAAAATTTCGAAATCTATTATCAATATATAATGTATAATTAACAATAATTTTATATTTTTATAACATTTACTTCAACTAATTTTCTTAAATGCGCTGATTTTCTATGTTGTAATGTATTTTTGTATAATATACGTTGAATTATTGCGATTTCTTCATAAAGTTGTTTCTTTGTGAACAATCTTTGAAAATAATATAATTTTGGAACCCATCCATTATTAACTAATCCTGTATCTGTATCCTCTTCAGGACACACTGGTAATTCAAGTGACCTTTTATTCCAATTCATCTTATTATATTTTTACTAAATATTAAATTTATTCATATATAATTGTATTCTTTTTATAAAAATTGATAATTTTTAATTTTATTAGAAATTCCCTTAAATTGATAAAAAAAAAATAATAATGTTGTAATATGTGATTTATTAAACACACGTGTATTTGGACCATGTGATATATATAATAATTTTATGATTTAAATACATATTCTTTTCATGTAATATATTAACAATTATTAACAATAGAATTTTAATTAATCCAAAAATATTTGTAGTATTCTTTCAAACAAAATTTTCCAATATAAAATGTATTATAGAGCTTTAAAATAAATAACAAGAATTATAATAAATGCTATAGTTAGAGACATTTAAACAGAAATTTCTATAATATAGGTATATATTCATTATCATTTATATTTATTTTTTTATCTATGGATTAGGGAATACATTAGATACATTAATATTCAATAAAACTTTGATACAGGTAAAAAAACAACACTATTTAATTCGATCTATATACTATTTTTATTATTTGTTAGTTAACTATTAGAAAAATTAATATAACAAAAAATTTGTATATTAAATTTTACTGTTCCTTTAAGTAAATTAAGTTTTTTTGGAACAGTAAAATTTAAATATTTCTTTAACATTAGATTTGTTAAAGCTATGTAGTAAAGATTAAAGTTGTATTTTATTCATTACATAAAGCAATAATATATAAATATGTTTTATGTTTTATGCATTATATATTATTATTAGCAATTTTTTTTAATTTAGTAATAGTAAATAGTTTCTCTACACACATTACTTTTCATAAAAAAGAAAAATATTTGAAAAAAGAAGTTTTTGTTATTAGAATATTTTACTACTGTTTAGACATAAAATCATTTATAAAGATTTTTTTATATTAATGAATTTATAATAAATATATCTTTTTAATAAGTAACATAATAATAAGAATTTAAAGACCAATATGAACAATTGTTTTTTCATTCCTTTTTCATCTTACTTTTATTTTTATTGTTTATTAATTTCGATAAAAAAGACCAAAAAAAAAAAAAAGAAATATTTAATATGGAGTTTTTTTCTATATTTTTAATTTAATTTTTGAAGATTTTAATTAAAGTATAAACTTTAATTACTAATAAAATTTAAAGAATAGAATGTGTTAATTTAAAAGATTAAAACTCTATTAACTAGTTTTTTTTAAATTTTATAACTTGTGATTTAGACAATTTACTTTTTCATAATATTAATTATTAAAAATTTCATTAGTAAAGTTTTAAAATAAGTAATATTTATACATATACTAATCCTATTAAAATATAAATAATAAAAAGTTTAATTTTATTATTGCATAAAATGCGTATAAATTTATAATATACAATTTCTCTTTCCAGTGTTAACTTTTTTTTATATAAACATTTTTACCAGTATATAATATATTAAATTTATATATTTATTTTAATAAAAGTGATTTTATTGGTGTTTTAAATTTTCAATTTACCAAAATCTACAATGATTCAATAAAAAAAAGATAAACTTTTAAAAAGGATAAGCCAACAATGTTTAATGCTTAGAATAATTAAAATATACAAAATACCTTTAAAATTTTATAATGTTTCAAAAAAAGTTATTATTATTATTATTATTATTACCAGAAGGTTTAATAGCTTTTTTAAAAGTAAATTCATAAAAGATATAATTTTTTATATTTTTTATATGATGAATTAAAATATATATTATAATATAATGAATAATATATTACAATTAAAAATAAAATATTATAAAATTATAATATATTTAATATAAATGAATATACTATCTATATTATATTAAAATAAATTAAATTTAATTTATTCTACTTATATTGTTACAAATATGATAAATATATTATAAACATATATTAAAATAAATTAATTATTCCAATAAATTCAATTGAAATAAATAATTTTATATTAATATTTAATATATTTTCATATATTTATTTATTAATGAAAATATATTTAGATAATAATAGAGTTTTATAATTTTTTTTATATATTAATTAAATAGAAAAAAACCAAAAAAAAAAAAGAAATATGCATGCTTCATCATCACCTTATTATTTGTTTTAGAATAAATATTGCCTTTTGATCATTTTTAATGTGAATGAAATTATAAAGTTTATAATATAATGAATAATAATAGTCAATAATAGTCAATAAATATTACTATATTCCTAAATAATAATAATATTATCCAAATCAATATTTTTTTTATTTGAAAATAGATTTATTAATTTATATACTTTGTTATTTGATTAAAAGTAATACAAAATAATTTTAATATAATCATAATTAAGCTATTCAAAAAAAAAAAAAAAAAAATTTTTTTCCCTTTTTTTCTTTAAACTAAACCAAAATTTTTTTTTTATATATAATTTTAAAAAACAGATTTAATAAAAATTTATATTTTATTTATAAAAAAAAAAAAAAGAAAATAAAATTAAAAATAGAAAATAAAAAACTATATTAATAGAATTTTGAAGATTTTCTTTTTAATTTATTAATTTATTTATTTTTAGCGAAAATTTAGAAATAAATTAGTAAATTTAAAAGAAATACTACAACTGAAAAATCTAATTAATATCAAACTAAATTTAAAAAGGAAATAAAAACTAAAAGGAATTTAAAAAAAGAAAAACGAATTAATCGTTTATATTATCAACATTCTTTTTTTATTTATTCTTGACAAATCTTTATAAAACCGAAACAATAAATTAATTTAAAAGTAAAAATAGTAATATATTAAATATATAAAAATTTGAAATATATTTATTTTTTTTTCGAGGATTTTAAATATAATGCAAAATTACAAAAAACTATAAATCCAAATAATATATTTTACATAAAAAAATAAAATATAAGAATAAAAATGCGCTAAAAAAAAAGTCAACTAAATATTTATCATATAAATCAATTTGAATTAAAATATAGAAAAGTAAATAAAAAATAAAACAACTAGAGCAATTTATATAAAATGTATATTTGATAACAATCATGACTGTAAATAATAAAACATTTGAAAAGATAAATGAATAAAAAGCTTCAAATTTATGTATGCAATATATTTAAAGAAATAAAAAAAAATCCTTTAATTTTAATAATAAATGAATTATATAAACATAAAATTATTATATAGATAAAAGAATAAAAAAATAAAATTATTTTTATTTTTTTTTCATCCAGGAATTAATAATAATCCATTATCATTGATATTAAAAATTATATTATTAAAAATGCCTTTCAATTATATAATAAATTACCATAATATTATATTTTCAGCAAAAAAAAAAAAATATATATATATATAAAACAAACTAATATATATAACAATCTTGTTTTAATTATCAATACTTTTAATTCAAATATTTAATTAAAATATTTAAATGTTTAAATTTTTAATTATTAACATATCAAAGAATCGTTATTAATTTAAATTTTAATAAAATATTTATTTATATAAAATAGTAATAGAAATAAATAATTTTAGTAAAAATGACAAGCAGTAAATCAGGAAAAAAATCAAAAATAAATAAGAGTGACATTTCAGTACCAGTTACAATGTTAAAACCTATGAATGAAGGTAGCGTTTCATTCCAAAAAGGTAAGGGGAATGAAGTGCCATTTATGGATCTTCAATTTGAAGACGAAGCCATTGAAGAACCAGCTATGACTATGCAACAATATCAAGATTTCTTACAAGCTGTTGCTACTTTTAGAAAATCTATTCAAGCTATGGCAATGACAGCTGAAAAGTTTGTTAGAGCTTTAGAAGATGTTACTAACTATGCTTCAAAAAGTAATTTTCGATTTTTATAATTACTTATTTTATTAATAGTATATATTAAAAATTTAATATAAAATAAAAAAAATTGTAAAATTTTAATATGTATATTTGTATATGTAAAAATAATAATATAGCCAATATTACAAGACCACACATTTTAGCAGATCTTGATTTTCTTATTGATAGTACTCAGTTATTTGCTAATGCCAATATGGTTTGGGTATGAATTAATTTACCTTTTAATCAATAACAAATTTCCTTTTAAAAACCATTATAGTTATATAGTTATATTAAATAAGTAATAAAAATCTTATTGCTTAATAATTATAGGCTGAAGCCTTAGAAAGAGAATTTGAAGTTCCAATAGCAACCGATATTAATGCACACCAAGCTAGAGGAAAGGTAAAAAAAATAAAGTAATAATAATAATGATGATGATGATGATAATAATAATAATAATAATACAAATAATTTTATATCAAATAAAATAATTTAGCTTACCCAACACACTAATGAAAAGAAAGTTAAAGAATTAATTGCATCATTCCAAAAAGAAGAATATGATTCTTACAAAAAAGGAAAGAAACAACAAAGAGATTTAGGAATGCTTACTGATGTAAGAGAGATAAATAAATAAATAAATAAATAAAATAGATAAATATTTTTTAGCTTATTCAATTACTAATAAAATTCTTATTTTTAATTTGAATAATATAATACATAAAATTTGGATTTTTATAATACTAGTCTTTAAATTCAAGAGTATCATGTGTTGCTGAAATCAAACGTTTATTAATTGACAGTTCAAGCATTTATGATCGTTTAGCTTCTGAATCAGTTGAATTTATTTTAGAACATTGTGCTATTGGTATTAGACGTGAACTTGAAACTTTTGAAACAATCGTTGAAGGACTTAAAAAAGTAATTATTTTATTTTTATGATAATTTTTTTAAGAATCATATGGATATGGGAATTAAAATTTTATTTTTAAAACTAATAATAGTTGGGTGCTTTCCAAACTGCTCAAGAAGAAGAATCATACATAGATGACAAGGCTCCATCAGATTTAATCTTCACAGAAGAAGAAGAAAAGTTTAAATTAGATTTCTTAAGAGAAGCTTTAAAGGATATATAAATTAAATAATATATATTAATATTTAAAGAATTTATCAAAGTAATTTGATATTTTAAACAAATATAATCTAATCAAGATATCAAAAAATTCCTCGGTCAATCAATTAAAATCCAAATCCTGAAAGAAATTATACTGTTAATAATATTTCTTTTTTTTTCTTTTTTTTTTTTTTTTTCCTTTGTGTAATAAGAAATAAGAAAAAGGAATAACAAAAAATATTTCGAATTATTTTTTTTTCTTCAAAACAAGGAAAAACAACTACTATATATATATTACAAATTATTTTTTAAGAAAAGGACGAAAAAAAAAAAAAAACGAAAAAACCAATAACAACAATAATAATAATAATTAATTAATGATGATAAATAATAAAAGAAAAAAAAAATATTATAAAAAAATATTTTATTTTAAAATTTGATTTATTATTATTATATTTTTAATAGAAACAATATTAAAACAAAATTTTTTATTTCTTATATAAAAAAAATTATTACTAAAAATAAAAATAAAAATAAAAATAAAATATATATATGTTTCTTTTTATTTTATTTTTTGTTTTCTTTTATTTTTCTTTTTTCAAAAAAAAAAAAAAAAATAATATATATATCTATAATTAATTACTATGTTAGAAAAGAAAAAAATACTAAAACTTTAATTATGAAAAATTGAATTTAATTGAATTTAAAATTTTACCACCATATAATAATGCATTAAAGTATGGTTTTATAACATAAATATTATTAAACCACGTGAAATAACAAATTAAATAAATAAAATATAATAAAAAAAATAATAATTAAAATTTTTTATTTTTAACAAATTACAATTTGAATTTCAAAAATGAGTTCAGGAGCCTTAATTGAAACGAATAGAAATAATAATGAAAATAATAAATTAATTCTATCTCAGGGAAGTGCTGTAAACCAAGCCGATGCACAAACTGTAATTAAAAATAAGAATTATATGAAAATATAATTAAAAAATAAATCAATTAACCATCAATATAAATATTAATAAATTCATTAATCAATTTTCTTTTTTTCTTTTTCTGTTATTTTAAATCTACAATATATTCTATAATATTTTATGATATATATATATATCAATTTTTATTATATTTTCATAATCCCATTAAAAATCAAAATCAATGATTTATTAAAAAAAAAAATTGTAGGTTCAAAGAACATCAGGATTATTTGCTCCAATTATACAACTTTCTGGTCAAGAAGTTAGTTTTTATTTTATTTTATTTTTTATTTTATTTTAAAAAATAATTCATAATTTTAATAGTAAGCCAGAAAAGAAAAAATTATGACATTAATAAATCACATTTTAAAAATCAAATTGAAATTAATTTTAAAGAGTAATAATTTTTAAGAATTATTAATCAATATAAATCAAGGTTTTTTAAGTAATATTAATCAAAATATAAAATTATTCAAGTATCTTAAAAAATTATCAATTCATTTTTGTTACAAAATAAAGCAATATAAATTAATAAATTCCTATTATATATTTAATATTTGGAGCTTTTAATGTATAACCACATGAAAAATAATGATATAAAAATTCCAAATTCAGTAATATTTTTTCAGAATTATCCATTAATGTTATTTTAATTTAAAAATTATTACTTTAAACATTAAATAAAGTAGATCCAATTAATTAAAAAAAAAAAAAAAGTAAAAACATTTCTTAATTAATTTATATAAAAATCACTTAATGTTTTTTAAAGTATGGAATGGTGTAAAATCAACTTTTAAAATTACTATTAAAAAAAAAAAAAAAAGGCAAAATGAAATTCATATATTTAAAATGTTTAAATATTATTAAAATAAATATAATAAAGCAACAACAATGATGACGGTAAAAAAAAAAAAAAGAAATAATTACATCTTTAATAACAATTTTATAAATTCAATTTAAATTCATAGGGTGAATTAAACACTTGTAAATTTAGTACCTCTGGTGAATATATAGCATCTGGTTCATTTGATAGAACTATATTTTTATGGAATACTTATGGTGAATGTAAAAACTACAATGTTTTAAAAGGTCATTCTGGTGCTATTTTAGAACTTGATTGGTCTCAAGATGAAAGGTATATATTTCAATATTAAAAAAAATCATTTAAAATTTATATTAATTATTAATAATATTTTATAACTATTTAAAATAAAAATAATAAATTAAAAATTCTCTTTAATAAATAATTAATTGATTTTTGAAAACATAGTTTCATATATTCAGCAAGTACTGATAAAACTGTAAGTATATTTTATCAAGAAAATTAATATAAATATTCATTAATATATTAATATTATTTTAAATTTAAATTTATTATTAATATATTTATATTCAAAATAATTGTAAACCTTGCATAAAAGGTTGGTGTATGGGATGCCAATACTGGTGAAAGATTAAAGAGAATGAAAGGTCATCAAAATATTGTTAATAGTGTATGCGCTTCAAAAACAAATAATGATACTTTGGTTACAAGTGGTGACGATAATTTAATAAACATTTGGGATATCAGAACTAAAGGTCCAGTAAATACTATTGAAGAAAAATATCAAGTTATTGCCTCTTGTTGGAGTTTAGATGGAAATACAGTTTTCTCTGGTGGTATAGATAATCATGTTAAGGTTTGTAAAAATTATTTTATTTAAAAATAATAGATTAATATTAAAAAAAAAAAAAAAAAGTATGAATTAACATATTTATTGTAATATTAAATATAAAATAATATTTAGGCATGGGATATAAGAACAAATTCACTTTTATATACTTTAAAAGGACATACAGATACTATTACTTGTTTAAGAATTAGTCCAGACGGTAATCAATTATTAAGTAATTCTATGGATAATAGAGGTAATTATTATGAAGTATCAAAAAAAATGATATATAATATAAACAATATTGTTAAAGTATATTAACAATTATTTAATTTAACCTTTAAAAATTAATAAAGTTATGACATGGAATGTTAAGTCATTCGTTTCTGGTGAAAGATTTAATAAATGCTTTGAAGGTAATAATAATAATAATAATAATAATAATAATAATAATAATAATAATAATAATAATAATAATAATAATAATAATAATAATAATAATAATAATAATAATAATAATAATAATAATAATAATAATAATAATAATAATAATAATAATAATAATAATAATAATAATAATAATAATAATAATAATAATAATAATAATAATAATAGTAATAATAATAATAATATAAATCTTATTAAAATATAAATAAAAAAATTGATTTTAATTGAGCTATTATTTATTTTGAACTCTTTTTTTTTTTTTTTTTTTAACTTTTATATAGGTGCTCCTCATGGTTTTGAAAAGAATTTAATAAAATCATGTTGGAGTTCTGATGGTTTATTCATCGCTAGTGGAAGTGGTGATCGTAGTGTTACTATTTGGAACTCAAACACACAAGCCATAGCATATAAATTACCTGGTCATAAAGGTTGTGTTAATGAAGTTGACTGGCATCCAAAAGAACCAATAGGTAAATAGAGTTGTTATTTATTTCATATTATAATTAATTTATAAAATCTATTCATTTATGACTAATTATATTGTATTATATATATATAACAGTTTTATCTTGTAGTAATGATAAAACAATGTTCTTAGGTGAAATTAACCCAGAAGAAGTTATGTTTTAATTAATTTAGAATTATTTTTTAAAAGATTATTATCCTATTAAAAGAAATTATTTTATTTTTAATAAATGCAATAATATATTTTTTTCTTTTTACTATAATTTATTTAATTTAAAATTCTAATATGTAAAGATAAAATATTGAACAATTTAATAATAATAATAATAATAATAATAATAAAAATAAAAATAAAAGTAATAAAAAAAAACTATACATTTTAACTGTATTTTATTTAATTTTATTATATATTTGAATCTTTAAATACTTTTTCATTTTAATGAAATAAAAAAAAGTTATAACTATCAACATAGATAAATTTATCTTTAATAATATTATTGAAAGCGTTTTATTCAAAATTTATCATTGAGTTCTATTTTTAATATTTTAATTTTAACTATTTGATAATATGAACTGTTGGCTCCTATTTAATATTTTAGAGCAATTTAAATAACTATTTAAAACTTTCTTTGTTTAAATAATTTCCATATTTACATCATATATTTGTAAAATTATTTATAGTTATTAATTTTTTTTTTTAAATGTTTTATTTATATGTAATATGTAATAATATTAATATATATTTGTTTTGTTTTTTCTATTTTATGTTTTATTTTTTATTAATATTAAAATTATTAATTTGTATTTAGAATTTGTTATTATTTTTATTTTGTGTCTTTTTTTTTTAAAAAAAAAGAAAAAAAAAAAAAAACGAAAAAATTATTGATATTATATATACAAATGTTCTATTATAAATTATTGTGTAAAAAAATGAAAAATGCTAATAATAAATTAAAAAAAAAAAAAAAAAATGCATGATGAATACTAAATATTGTAAATGTTTAATGGTATAATGATAAAAAAAAAGTCATAATAATATTTTTTTTTTTTTTTAAAAAAAAAAAAATAAAATAAACATTAATTGAAATATAATATTTAATATAATATAGAAATTAAGATGTATCAGCAACAAGAGCAACACCACGCATAATCCAATATTCTGGTGTTTGTTTATCAGTTCTAAGATCAACATCAAAAATATAATTAAGATCTGTTCTTCTTGGCCTAGTTAAGATTAAATTTAATAAAATTATTCAATTAATCAAAAAAAACACATAATATATTATTATATATTTTTATAGTATTATTAAAATACTTACTTTTTATATACTGGACATCTGTATAATCTTGGATCTGGATCATCACTAGCATTAGTAGCACTAACATGAATACATGGCATGGCTTGGTAAATCAATTTAGCTTGAGATTCTGCTAAACGAATATTCTTTCTATCCCAACCTGCACCTTCAATGAATAAACCATGAATATAAACACCTTCTGCTGGTTGTGATGATATATCTTCTTTCATTTGTTTCATAACTTCTGGTTGAAGACGGACACTATCTAAAGCCCAACCTTGATGGGCACGTGTAATTTCTTGACGAATAGCTGTTAAGAAACCTTGTGGATTGAAGAAACCAGTAAGCCAGAATACATTTGGTCTACCATCATAAAGCCATGTGGCAAATTGGGCTACTCTTGTAAGTAATTCAGTGTACCATAAACCTAATGTTGGAGATTGCCATGAAATCTTTACCCAATTATCAGGTACACGAGCATCATAAAGGGAATCCAAGGCTTGCTTTAATTGAGAATTCATAATAATTGTACCATCAATAGCCAATTTAAGATCATTGAGAGTATCACTAACTAATTTAAGAACTCTTTGAATTCTATCAATTTCTTGACCTAAGAAAATATTTAATGGTTTTAATAAACCTTGCTTTGTTAAGCAGGCCTTCTTCTTAACTGGATCAAAGAATTCTGGTAATTTACTTAAAAGATCTGTTGCAATACCCTTGACTACATCTTCACGAGTTTCACCAGTACCAGAACTACTATCCTTTGGTTGAATAGACATAATTGTATCTTTTATATAACAATAATAATAACATTATTATTTTATATTGAAATAAATAAATAAAAATTTTTAAAATTAATTATCAATATTTATATATAAGAATAAAAATTTTAATATAAATATATTTACCTAGTGTTCTTGATGATTCCTTAGTTTGGCAAGCAATATCAGCGTTAGCATGTAAACCGAATACATCTGGTGTATCAACATTTGGTAAAGTTTCAATAGAAGCACGGTAATCTTCAACATTCTTCAAGTGTGGAATATTGTAACCCTTGGCGAATAAGAAGTTATCTGCGAACATATGATCACCGAACCATACCTTACCCATTGTAACTAATAAACGTCTATTTATTTATATAAATTATAAAATTTTATTATAGTATATTATATATATATATAAAATAAAATAATAAACAATCATTTAAAATTAATAATACTAATTCCACTTTTTTCTAATAAAATAAAATTAATTTACCTATCATAATCATCTGTAACTCTTCCACCATAATGAACTTCACAGAACATGTACCTAGCTGTAGGCCATGAAATACCAGCCTTTGGAGCAAGTTCATCAACATGATTTTGAACGAATTGAATACTAGCAGCAAGATCGGATTGGTTAAATTCATATGGAATATTCCATCCTACTGGACCGAATTTTCTTCTTTCTTGGACAATAGAGTGAAGGAAGGCTAAACCATATAATAATGGTTTATATTGTGGTCTATTACTCATATCAAGCATATCTTGTGTGAACCAGTTGTATGTACGCTTAAGACCAGCCTTAATACCTTGTGGAGGCTCATTAGTAAATTTAATAGAAATTTGTAATAAATTAATTGGGAATTGTTCAGAAACATCTGTAGTAATCCATAATCTGAATTTTTCATGAATAGTTTCTGATTCAGTAATTAAAACTAATAATTCTTCCAAGAATGGAATACCCAAGTGACAATTTTGTAATAAAGCCCATCCACCATTAGTCATAAATTGAGACAAGAGCTTTCTGGCGTGGACTTCTTGACCTTGTCCCATAGAAATAGCCTTAATATTAGTCTTATACTTCTTTGAAAGATTTTCAATATCGGCTGAAGGATCAGAACCAGTAGAAAGAAGACAAACCATTGGGGTTCTATTGTCACTTTCATTTAATAAACCGTCTAAATCTAAAACTTGAGACTCAGCGTAGGTTTGACCTAAAGAATCAGCAATATATTGTTTGGACATCATCATTGTTCTATCCAAACACCATGATCTAACTAATAATAATTTCTTAAAGACAGATAATGACGTATTATATCCACCTGGTAATACTTCATTTTCTGGAGCATCCTTTTCATACCATGCTCTCCATATCTTTTCATTCTTACCAATTTGGTTAAGAAGATCCGAGAAACCATTAATCTTACTTAAAGCCACCAAATTAAGCCATGTCATATCAGGAATCCAATTGAATGGCTTCTTAACTACATTATTAATATCTAATGCAGCACCACCACGTATGAAGAATCTAAATTCTTCATGTTGAATCTTTTTATCTTGTAAATCAATCTTAAGGGCTAATAATAAAACAAACAGTAATTTGTGAATTTCATAAAGACCTCTTGTAACATAAATAAATTCTCTCATTGTACCATAATCAATAATATTTTGAATTCTCTTACTTGGAATTGGTGATGGAGTACCCTTTTCCATACTTTCATCGAAAAGTTGCATGAATTGTTTCAAAGAAATTTGGTACATACAATTAACCATACTCATTTCAGCAATCAAGAAATAAATAATTGAACCACGTGTAGCTACTGGTCTAAATTCTTCTCTAGCAAGACCAATCTTCTTTTGGGTTTCAGCAGCAACAATTAATTTTTCACTAACTTCTTCAGATGTTTGCTTAGAAATGGCTAATACATCAATAAGTGATTCATCATCTACCAGTGATCCTTCAGTAGATGTTAATCTTTGTAATAAGTTATCTTCTAATTCTTTCATTCTCTTTTTATTTGTATTGACTTCTTCAAGTAATTTGGCTCTTTCTGTTTCAAGTTCTTGCTTTTCTCTCATAATTACACGACCAAGTAATTGTTCTTCCAAACCTTTTTGTGTGACAGTGAAATCAATAATTGAACATTTGGCGTAAATTTCTGGTGTGTATGTTGGATTAGCTAACTTTGTAGTAATATAAAGGTTAAATCCTTTCATCCAATCAATTTCTCTATCCCCAAATATAATCTTATATCCGTGACCACTCTTAATCAAATTCTTTTCTAAAATGTTATCAAGTGTTGGATCTAATGTATCTTCTACATCTTCAATAAGCAATGGTTTACCTTGAGAAATACTATCAGCAATATGTGTTCTGAAATACTTATGTGTTAATGCTGTAACACATAAATCATTCTTTTCTTCTTTAGATTTAATCCAAGACTTAGCTTGACCTTGTGGATCAATAAGCAATGGGAAACGTGTACTTTGTGTGACAATAACACCATTTTCAGTAGAAAGTTCATCTGTTGGAAGACCTTGAATATTCCATTCACCAATAGTGGTATTATCAACAAATAATTCATTAATATCAAGTTCATCAGTATGAGGAATTTTCCTCTTAACCAATTCCTTCTTCCAACTTTGTAATAATTTATGTCTGAAGGTTTGATTAAATGGACCACTGTATGATAAGAAAGCCGTAGCCATTGTAACATCACCAACTAAACGTCCAATACGGTCAGAGAATTCTTTACTTTGAATAGTCCAACGTTCCTTTTCACCTTTAAGACCAGCAATAAGAGCTGTAGCAACACTCATCTTTCTCTTATAACTATCAGCATCATCTTGTAACTTCTTCTTTTGTGCAATAGCTTCATTATATTTAGCATTAAAAGCATCTAATTCAGCTTGCTTTTCTTGTAATTGAGCTTCAGCATTGTTCAAATCGTTCATAGCCATTTCAAGTTTGTGTTCTTGTACAACAAGATTAGCCTTTAATGGAATAACCTTTTTGTTAATACCAAAGTAGTAAGCCATAGCCTTTGTCCAGGAAGCAAGACCGGCAACATCAGCACTGACCTTTTTAGCACCTTCTAAGTTATAATCAGGCATGTCCATATAAGCTTGAACTAATTCTACAGTTTCTTCGTTAATTTCATCTTTAGGGAAGTTCATTAAAAGAGTAAGGAAATCACTTTGACTCATTACCTTTAAGGATTCAGACCATGATGGCTTACAACAAGCTCTATCTGGATCTTGAGTAACTTGATCCAATTTCTTTTTCATTAAGATTAATACACAATCCATAATACGCATAATCAAATGTGGTGGCTTAGCTAACTTACGAACAGTAGCAATGTGAGCTGGTTGAATAGAATTTAAAGCAGCAGTAGCTTCTTCTAAAGCAGGCTTAGCAGCTTCAAGTTGTGATTCAGCCATTTGCTTATCAGCTTTAATAGCATTTGCAATAGTTTCAGCCTTATTCTTGACCTTTAAGACAGAATCTTTAACCTTTTCAGCAGCTGTTGTACTTGCAGTGACTTCGACAAGTACAGATTGAGCAGCCTTACTAGCAACAACAAGTTCCTTTTCTTTAATAACCAATTCTTCTTGAAGTGTAGCAACAGAAGCTGAAGCTTCGACTAACTTAGCAAGACCAGTGTTCATTCTATCAGCTAATAAACCAACTTCACTTTTTTTCTTATTATATAATTCAATATATGATTTAATGAAGGAAAGGTAAGATTTTGGTGTAACGTATGTTCTTCTTCTAAACTCAGTAAAGTATGAATCACAGGCTTTAGTAACAAGTTCATGAATAAACGCCATTTGATTAACCAATTCTTTTTTAATATTGTCAGAACAAACAATTTCAAGTTCATTCAAAGATTTTTCAGCGACAGCTCTAAGAGCTAATGTTTTTTAATTAATTAAAATCAAAAAAAAATTATTAAAAAAAAAGAAAAAAATGGATTAGTATTATTATTTATATAATTCAATAAACAATTTTATATATCAAGAAAAAAACCTTCATTTGGCCACTTATTGAACCAATCCATAGTACAACCACTAATTAAACCTGGGAACTTTAATGATCTATTTCTGAATTTTTCACCAACTGGTGAGAAACAAAGGATAACGTGTAAATTCATCTTAACTCTATCTAAGAAGAATTGCCATAAGTTTTCAAGGGTATCAAGAACTTGTGGACGTTGTTTTTTCATAATTGAACGAAGATCTGATGAAATAGAAATAATTTCATCTTTAGGGAATAAGTTTGCAACTTCACCAGATGTTAAGATATTGTTAATGTAACCTAAGAAGTATTCTTCTTTTACTTCATTATCAGTAAATATAAAGGTTACTGGTGTACCATTTGCACCAGCAATCTTATACATATATTTGAAATCTTCCATAAGATTTTGAGTACCATAACTTTTTGAAATTTGAATTTGGAAAACTTGACTCTTAGCAATAAATGAAGCCATTTTAGTTAAAGATTGTTTACCAGAACCACCAACACCAACCAATAAAGCGTTACCTCTTGGTGTACGAATAATACGTGAAATACGCATAATATGTTTCATAGCATCTTCGAAAAGTACAAGATCCATTCTAGATCCTCTAACTGTTTCATTATATTGTTTCATATAATCAAATAATCTAGCCTTCAATACATCAAATGAAGGGATACTTTCATAAATCTTATAATCTTCATTATCATTATTTTCGTCTTCTTCTTCACCTTCTTCATTTTCTGGTTGATCTCTTAAGAAATCAACAAAGTAACTCTTTTTAGCAACAGCATGTCCTAATTCATCACCAAATTCTTTAACGGCGTATGCTGTAATAGTTTTATCAAACCATTCAACATCTTCACTGCATACAAATCTATCTGGAATAACTCTGGAACATTCGTGTTCCCATAAGTTAAGAATAGCCTTTGGTGAATCAATAATTTCTGGTTCACCCTTTAACATACCTTCGAAAATACGACTTAAATCACGAAGGTTAAAGTTGTAATGGAATTTAGCTGGTGTTGGAAGCATCTTAGTTTTAGTAGCTTGCCATACCTTTCTTGTTAAGGACGTTAACTTACTAACAATTTCAATAACTGGTTTTTGGAAACCTCTCTTAACATGGAAATGTCCCTTAAGAATAGTTCCGAAAATTCTATCAATGGAAACATCAGATGGAATAGTACAGTTAATAATAACGAATTGTCTCTTTAATCTTTCTGGAATATCGTTACGACCACCACCTGGATGCATCATAGCACCTAAGTACATAAGATCAACAATACTTGTCCAATCACCAGGTCTATCTAATGAATAGAAACCTTGATTTTCAATAAGTTGACGTACAATTTCAGCAGCAATTTGGTCACCCCATTCATTAATTTCTGGCATATTAATATCATCAATGAAAATAAACATCTTTTTACCAGCTGGTGGACCATATGTTGAACCCATACGTTTATCTAAGTAACTTTCAACAGTTCTTTGAATAATCATTGGTGTAGTAGCAGATGAAAAACTAATATTCTTTTGTAAGTGTGTTTCTGGATTTAATTTACCAAGATATTTTTGCATTGTAACTGTTTTAGCAGTACCTGGTTCACCAATTAATAATACTGGTTTAGATTGTTTGGCAACAATATCAATTAAAAATTCAGTTCTAACGTTATCAACAGTTGGAATAATGATTTTACAGTATTCTGGATCATGATCATTTGGATAAATCCATTGTGGAACCTTTTCATTCCAGTGGCACCATTCACCATTATCATCAACAAAGAATTCATAAATAGTATCTTGAGTTTCTGGATCTAATTTTGGATAGTTAAGATCTGGAATGTTTTGGAAACAGAATTCTTGGAACATCTTACGTTCATCAAGTTCAAGTAATGAACCAAATGACCAGAACATTGCAAAGACGAAAATGTTTTCTAAGTAACCTGCAGAAATAGTTGTTTTACCATCAGATTTTGGAATTAAACCATTTAACATAGTACAACAAGTAGAAATATAATTGTTAACTGGACAAATCATTTTTGGATGAAGTTCATTATTAACATATTGAGTAGCAATACCGAAAGATCTATTGAATAATGGTTCGAAAACAGCAACTTCATTTGGTAATTTTGATTTATACCAAGCTTGAACATAAACATCCCATGGTAAGGCATTAACACCAATATAAATCATACCACATCTTGATACAGTAGCTGGACTAGCATTTTGTAAACTGTGAATTTCAAATACAAGCTTACATGTTGGTGACATAGTAAGTCTATCACCATTAGCAAGAGTTAAACACTTGTTATCATCAAGTACAGAATTAAGATTTTCAATCCATACAGCATCTACTGGACCATCTAAAGTAATCCACAAGTATTCACCTTCCTTTTTCTTTAATGATTTTCTCCAAATAGCAGAGAAAATACCATCAGTCCAATCATTAGTAGCAACATCTAATCTACCAAACATTTGGTAATCCGTAATAGCTTTTGGATTCATCTTAATTTCTTTATGTGGTTCACCACAATTTGTCATAGCCTTTAATAATGTATGAATACAGCAGGTCTTACCAGTACCAGTTGGACCTAAAACCATAATACCGTGTCTTACATTATTAGTTTCATAAAGTTGAATAATTTTTAATACCCATTGTGGATATGGAATTAAGTTATCTTCGTTTAATTGTTGCTCAACAGCAGCTTCAATAGATGGATAAGAAGCCTTCTTTGGTGAAAGACCAGGGAAAAGATCGTTTACAAGACTAAGGAAAAGTGATTCATCTTCATCTACAAGCTTAGATAAATTCATATCTCTTAATAATCTCATAATAATTAAGTTTTCACTATCTTCAGGATTAGCACGCTTAACAGAACCACATGTTCTTAATACAGATAAAATATTTCTAAGACCAAAATCATAGTGAACTTGTTGAGATAATTGTTCTTCACATAATCTATAAAGAACAAAGAACTTTTTAGCTAAAATAATGTTACTAACGAAACCACTACCAGCAAGCTTGACACGAATAATAATTTGACGATCTGGAACCATCATAGCTACATATCTGAAATGAACCTTAAGATTTTCTGGTAATTCGACACGACCAGCATAACCTGGATTCATAGTAATGAAAACACCAAATTCTGGATTAAGATCAACAGTTTCACCATCAGTGAAGACAAAGTTCTTCTTTCTTTCTTTCTTAGCAGTAAGAACACAACCAATTTGTTGAGCAGCTACAGAAAGTACAGGAAGTTCAATACGATTAAATTCATCAAAATCACCCCAACAACCACTTTGAGCTAAACCCTTGAAAATTCTACCAAGACCACGGTAATCCATTTGATCTGAACAATTAAATACAACAACCCATTTACCAAGGGCTTTACCCATATCTTTGACAGTTTCAGTTTTTCCTGTTCCGGCAGGACCAGCAGGAGAACCACCCAATGACATACCCATAGCTTGAGCTAATGTAATATAACATCTATCAGTTAATGGAGTAATAACCAATCTTTCAGTACAACCTAAATATTCACATTGATATTTGAAATCGAAGTTGGTAATAGAAACTATACAACAATCTTTTGTTTCTTGCCAGTAGAAACGAGCTTGTTTCAACCATTCAAAATCTTCAGCTGATTTAATATGAGTTTTAAATAATTTTTCAAATACATCACGATGATGGACCTGAATAGTAATGAAAGTTTCAAACTTTGTACGATCCATTTTTGTTAAATCTCTTGTGGTAACTTCAATCAAAGAATTTAAAATTTCAGTGATCTTTGTATTAGTAGTAGCCATAAGCTTTTTATCTGATTTAGAAGCATTAAGTGCCTCTTCACTCATTTGAGTAAATAAAATTTGAAGACATAATAAACCAATTTGAGCTGGGTATTCTTCAAGTAATTTTAAAAGTGGAATTTCGTTTAATCTACTAACCGCTTCTCTAATGATATCATTAATAGAAGTTTGCATACATTGTAATAATGTTCCTAACCATATTTCAACATTACCTGTTGCTAACATGGATTTTGAGATACAAACTTTTTCACCTTCTGGAGATTCAATACCAACAATTCTATCATAATCTTTTTCATGGAAAGTAGCTTTATTAATACTATCAAAAACACTGAGTAAATGAGCTTGGATAGTGTGAGAATCACTTGCTTGACCTAAAACTTCTAATAAAGCAGGATCAGAAACGAAATAGAATCTTGGGAAAATAGTACGCTTAGTTTCCAAATAACCACTAAGTGATTTTTGACATAATTCTAATTGTTCTGATAAATGTGGAAGTAAATTTCCAATAGTTTCATCAACAACACAACATTGAATAACATTTGGGTGTTCATTGGCACTACTCATAATTTTACACCATGATTTATCAATGTTACTAAATCTTTTTGATTCACGTGGCATTTGCTTTGCAATATCACCACCAACAAATACAGCTTCTAAATAAATCCAAAGATTTTGGACTGAAAGCCAGTTTTCAATAACTTCAGATGCAGTACTTAAATTCTTAATCCAATTTTGAATATCTGCTTTAAATGGAGCATTATATCTATTACTAAGTAGAGAAGCTAATGTCATTAAACTATCTTCCATTAATGAAATAATTTCAGAAGTAACAGATGGCTTTAAAATTAAATTTCCTCTATTCTTAAATGGTGCTGATACAAAGGCAGTTTCTTCCCATTCGGCAATTAAAGCCTTTAATTTTGTATCGATATCAGCTTCTTTTACGGCACCAACACATATATCTTCAATATCTTCAGCATGTTTAAGTAATGGTGCTTCTAATAAATTTCTTAAATAAAACATATCAGGATCAATATTAAATTCAAC
Source organism: Piromyces finnis (assembly GCA_002104945.1). Classification (NCBI taxonomy): domain Eukaryota; kingdom Fungi; phylum Neocallimastigomycota; class Neocallimastigomycetes; order Neocallimastigales; family Neocallimastigaceae; genus Piromyces; species Piromyces finnis. The sequence goes on from MCFH01000022.1 coordinate 754,508, forward strand.
ATTACAAAGTTTTTGGATACTTTTCCAGTGTCTAGCTTGCATAGCTTTATTATTCATCATTTCTAATAATGGAATCAAGCCAGTTAAATTATCAACAATAGCCTTTAAATCCAAAAATGAATCCCATTCCTTCACAGCTTTAGGAAGCTTTTTAATTTTAGTTTGGAAATCATTCATATCATTATTAATTTTTTCAATGTCAACTTCTGACCATAGCATTTCATCATAAGTACTCTTTCTTTCTAATACGACATTGTATAAACCATACAAATTTTGTAATAATTTTAATTCTTTTTTAATTTTTGCTAAAACAGGGAATTGAGTTACCGGTAAACAGAATAATTCTTCACCAGCAGAATATGTTTCCCACTTTCTGTTTAATTCATCAAATGAACGTTGGAAAACGTTTAATCTTTCAGTAGCAGTTTTTGGTGGAATATTTCCTACCATAGGACCATTTTCTTCATATTCAACACTAAATTCTTTGACATCTTGTGAAAACTTTTGCATTGCTGTTAATAAATCAGCCTTAAAAACTGGTTGAATTGTACAAAGATTAGTTTGAACATCAATAACTAATTGCTTCAATTTCTTCCAACTATAACGCAAAGAATCAACCATTTCAGTTTCTTCTTTTGTAACTTCAACACCATGTTTAGTTAACAAAAGATAAGCTTCTTCAATAGGAGCAACTTTCATATCAATATCAACTTCAGTTTCTCTAATAGTACTTAAAGTTGCAACAGCCATACGAAGATCATCAATATCACTAATTTTTCTACTAAGTCTCATTGATTTATTATCAATATATTCCATTAAATCTTCCATATCTTTCTTAACCTTTTTATTTAAATATACACCATATTGAAGTTTCCAGTCCTTTGTTTCAGTTAACAAGGCAGTCTTTAATGGTTCAGTTGATATAAGTAATGGGCCAATTTGGGTAGTAGCTTCAATCTCAGATACTTCAATTTCAATACTTTCATATTTATTAATTTTTTGTTCAAAATCGTCGCTAGTAGGATTCTTTGATAAGAAGTCTTGAATGGTATCAACTTTATTATCTTTCCAAAGGAAATCATATTTATTAAATTGTTCTCTATATACTTCAATATCTTTTTTAAGAGAAGTAGAAATTGAACTAATAGCCATTGTTACCTTTAATATATCCTTATTATTAGAAATTTGATTTATATATTCTGTTGTGTTATGACCAATAACATTTTCTTCTTGTGGATTGTAGCATGACTTCCATGAATAATTGACTTTCTTTGAAACCTCAACGATCATACTTGCTACACGATTTAATGATGCTTGGATATCTTCCAACTTTGGTTGAATAACAACATTTGGTATATTTAATTCTAATTCTGATTGGAAAAATGGATTTTGAGAAGTAATAACTTTACTGTATTGATTATTTGAATAATTTCCTAATCTTTGACGTAATAAATCAAGAGATCCTTTTGTACATGAAATCAATGCTTCAATATTTCTTTCTGCAAAATGGCGATAAACATTTTCATATGCTAATCCTAATTCAGGATTATTTTCTATAATAACATCTCTACTAAGTTCACCAATTAAATCTCTGGTGGCACTTTCAATTAATTCACTCTTCGTCTTAATAATACCAACAACAGCAGTACATCTTTCTTCAGTGTTATTAACAAATGTATCAACGGTCCATTGTTGATTTTCTTCAGGAACTTTACATAAAGCTAATCTTGAAATAATTTGAAGATTTTTATTTATACGGAATTCAATGATATCATTTAACATATCAACTAATTCAGATAATTTTGTTAATTGTTCATTACAGGTATTTATATATAATTCTAAGTTAAGAGAAGTCCTATATGATGATTAATAATATCATTTTATATTAATAAATATATAAAATATTAAATAATTAATATGTATTTAATCTTATTTGATATATTTATAATTAATTTAATAGTTTTTTCTTTTTTTTGATACATACCATGTTAATGCTGTTAAACCAGGATGCAATGTTTTGTCTAATTGATCTAAATGTTGAACCATTGCCTTTCTTAATATTTCTGGAATACTTTGAACAACACGACTCTTTCTTTCTAATACTTCTTGAAGCTTTACATACAAGTCTTTATAATAAATTTCTTTTAGACAAATATTTTTAATTGAATCTGGAACTTCAAGATTTAATCTTTTCATGGTTTTAGCTTCTTTAATTAATTGAGTAATTTGAGGATCAAAGTTAATAAATATATTACTACGAGCATCAGAAACAAGAAGAGTAGCTTGTAAACCTGTTTTGGCTTGCTCAACAACAGAGAACCATGATCTATACCATAAAATTTCAAATTCAATTAAAGCACCAGCTAATCTGTTATAATTACGAATATGTTTTTTAGATTCTGGTAATTCAAGAATTGATGTGTATTTACTAAATTGTTTCATTGGGTTTTCAATTCTTCTATATAATTGTCTTGCCCATAAAATAGCACCAGAAACTGGTGGAGCATTTCTTGGAATTGGTGGACTATCTTTATATTTTTGATACAACTTTCTAACACCTTCTAAATCCTTTCTAGTATAATGGGCAAATATTGTATGATATTTTGATTCAAGGTCTAATTGAATACCTTTGATTTTATTGAATTTTAAAATTAAATCAAGAGATTGTTCTGTAGATGAAATATGTTCAAATGATGAGTCAATGAAATTTTGTAAGTTTGCTTCGAGATCTGAAATTTGTTTTCTGAAACTTTGATAATCAGAATCATATTCCTAAATTAAATAAAAAAATACAATAGTATAAACATAATCAAAAAGAATTAGAATATAATAATAATAATAATAATAATAACAATAAATACGTGTTATTTTAAAATAAAAATAAATTTTGATGTTTTACCATTTTTCTATGATCTAAAATATCATATGGTTTTCTTTGCATTTGACCCATAATATTCGAAAATCTTTTAATTATACTTTCCATTCCTTCAATTCTTAAACTCTCTAAAGATGAGAATCTTTCTATTATATTAAACATATCAATGATCTTTTGAATACGCTTACAGAAAGCATCGAATTTTCCAAAAATATACATTTCACTAAAATCGAATTGCTTTTCATTTGGAGTTTCTTGTAATTTTTTCTGATATTTTTATAAATATTTTTAAATAATTATTTGATGTTAATATTTAAAATATATTATTATATATTATACAAATCTAACTAATGTCTATTTAATTTTCTTACTTTTGTTTCATGGAAATATTTTTGGTAGGCTTCATCTAATTTTATACATTCTTTTAATTTTTTAACTAATGTTGTTCTTTCTTGGTCCCATACTTTTGAACCATCCTGTAGATTTTTAAATGTATTAGTATTAAAAATTCTCATACATTATATGACTATGTTTAATCTATTAATTACCTTATATATATATTCTTTACAACTATTTATCATTTGATTAGTAACTTTTACAAAAAGAGAAGTCATTCTCTCAGAAGTATTATAATAACGTGATATACTTTGTATTTAAGAAATAATCATTATAAGTTGTTGTTGTTATTTTTTAATAAAATATTCATTAATATAAATGATATTTTCTTAATTACTCACCAATAAATCATTTTAATTGCGTTAATTAAACCAGGAATGGATGGAATCATACCAACAGGGTCACTTCTATATAATGGTTCGCAAAATCTTTCAAGGGTATATAAATATTTAACATTATCCTAATAATAATAATAAAAAAAATTTTTTACTTAATAACTTTCTTTTATCTATAATATAAAAACGAGAATAAAATCATACTTTTGATTCATTTGCAGCATCTGTAACTCTGTTATCTAATTCCTTCCATGTTTTTAATAGATTTCTTGATTTACATGCATTTAATATACCAATAACCTTTTTGCAGGTTGAACTCTTTAACTGATCTGTAATACTATTAAATTTAACCATTCTAGCTTTCCAGTGAGCCAATTCTGCATTTGGACCAATGTCATCTGCTTCTTTTCTCATTTGTTCACTTTCAGCTAAAACTTGTTCTATCTGTTTACACCATTCTGATACAAGTTCTATGATAAAAATTTAATTTAATTTAAATCATTACGAATTAATAAATATTAATAAAGATATTATTATTATCAAAAAATAATAATATAATAATATTTATATATATAATTTACCTTCTAAAACTTTTAACATATCTGGATTATGGACAGCATTTGCATAATCGGATGGTTTTTCAATATTTGATAAATCAATTGTACATTTCTTTAATTGAACACTGCCACGTAAGCTAATCATTGCTAAATCAAGATCAGTAACAAAATTATCTAAAGTTTCCATAAATTCAGATACACATTCTTCTTTATGATTATTTAAACTTCCCCAATTATCCTTTTTTTATTATTATTTTTAATATTAATGTTTATATTTAATAATTTATTGGATTAATAATTAAATAAATATGTATAAATAATATTAATCTAATACTATAAGTATTAACAACACAATATTAATATGTATATAATATGTACTTGTGCTTTTAAGGCTGGCATAATAATATTTTTAACCATAGATAATAATGAAGGCAAAATACTTGGTGATAATTTTCCAAAACATAAATCTTGATTTATATTTTGTTGGGTTATTGCTTTATTTGTTGTTCTTATAAAATATATACCATCACCAGTAAATTTAACATCAGAACCATTTGATACAACAATACCTTCAGATGAATTATCATCTTCATCCTTTTAATTATTAATAATTTTTAAAATTATTTAAAGGTAAAAAAAAAAAAATTAAATATTAATATATTTAATTTATAAATTTATATATATTAGTAATTGATGCATTGATTATAACACAATATTTTTAATATTACTCTTGGTTGCCAGAACAATAATAATTTTTTTATTCCATTTTCGGCAAAAAATGAATTCATTAAATCTACCTGAGGTGATGACACCTGCATTAATGAATTTTCTAATTGATTTTCATTTTTGTCTTCCAATATTGATGCAAATTTTTCTAATAAATATCTATGACGAAAATCAATACTTATTTCCTTCTTTTCATATATTGACGGACTATCTACTTTTTTATTTTTATTATAGGATGGTATAATATTTCCTAAATTTGAGTTTATACCTTTTTTATTTACCATTGTTAAATATTGAATATAATAGTTTTATGTAAAAAAAAAAATGAAAAAAATTGATAACTTGTAAAATTGTTTCTTCTTTTAACAAGAAGAAATTGTAATTAATTGAATCTTTAAATGTATTGCTATTATTGAAGTATAACTATCATGTATTAATTGAAAAAAAAAAAATAATTAAAAAAAATATCTACAATAAAATATATTCAACTTTAGAAAGTTGAATTTTATATAATTTATTTAAAAAAAAAAAAAACTATATAAAAATAATTGATTTTCAAAGATAGTTTATAATATAACTATAAAACTATCCTTTAAATCTATTATTCTTACAATTTTTTTTCTTTCTTTCCTTCTAAATTATTTATTAAATAAAATATATTAAAAATGAAAAAAAAAAAAAAAAGGAAATTTTTCAAAACTAATATTAATTATTATACATATTTAAAAAAAAAATTTTTCCATAATAATTTTATAATTTTTTATGATTTAAACTTATTTTAATTTAATAATTCAGTATTTATTAGAAATAACTGTGTGTGGAATATGAGAATATGTAGATCGAGTATTATTTAGAATATTATTAAATTAGTAATTAGTAAAAAAAAAAAAAAAGTTTTTTTTTTAATTGATTTATTATTCTCTCATTTTATTTAATATAATTATTTGTAATACTGATATTAATTAAATAATGTTTATAATTTATATCCTATTTTTTTTTTATCACTTATAAATTTGTTTATTTTAATTTAATATATAAATGTTTAGATAGCAAAAATAAAGAATACAAACATAATAATAAAAAAAAATCGTAAATCGGAGTTTAATAAATAATGATTTTTATGTTTATTTTTTTAATTTTAAAAACTTTAATATTTATCCATCCATTTTCAAAAAAAAAAAAAAATTTAATATTAAAATAATTTTCAAAAATTTTTGAGACAATTCAATAATTAAGAGTTTAATTTTTTATTATACTAAAATAAGTTATTTCTAGTATCTAATAACTTTTTATAAAAAAAAAAGTATTTATTTTTTTTTAAGTATTATTCGACTTATCCATTTTACGTTTAAAAAAATGTATATATTAATATAAAATATATATATATATATATATATATATGTTTTTTTATGAATAATAACCTATTTAATAATCTATATATTAACTAAAATATTTATGTACAAATAAATTTCTATAATAATATCTTTAAATATATATATTTTTTTATATAATTCAAAACTTTTTATTTCTATTTTCTAGTATATAATTATATAATTGGGTATATTTAATATATAAATTTTTAGTTTTTACAAATTGAAAAAAAAAGGATAAATTTCTAAAATTCTTCTTGAGTATCCTTTAAATATTTTTGTATAGCTTCTAATCTTGCATCAATATCAATTTCTTGAGAATCTATGTTGTTTTAATTTAACATTTTATTAGTTAATATAATTTAACTTGAAAATATTATATTATGAGATTTGTAAATACCATTTATATCATATGAATTCCATTGATTATCTTTTTCTGTTTCAATATTATTAGTTTCATTATTTTCTTCTTTTAAAATAAAATATACAAAATAGAAAAAAATAAAATAGTCAATATTATTAATTTTTTATATATAAATAGCATTATTAATATATAGTTCAATTAAATTTTTTGAAAATATTACCTGTTGGAATTTCTTCAAAATCATTTTCATATACTATTTTTTTTAAAAAAAAAAAAATAAATAAATAATTGTCTTAATTTATTATTGTTTAATTCTTAAAAATTTAAGTTATTATTTAAAATACTTACAATATTGAGATTCATAATCAACAGTATTGTTTTCTTGGGTCGATGGTTCATCATATATATCTTTAGTCTTTTTAATTATTACTCTTTCAGTAGATTTACTTTTTACTTTATTAGGGATTTTTCTTACAGAAATTGTACTTTTATTAATATTTTTTATTTTATTCGCTTGGCTTGAGACCTTCGAGCTAGCATACTTTTTAGGAGCACTAGAATACGATAAATTCGTTGTACTCATTTTTCTACTATTTATGGATGGATCTCTACTATATTTTACGCTTGAAAGAGATGAATTTCGAGATTTTGTCACCTTTGATGTCGATCTCTTTTTACTTGGTTTTACCGTATGTTGTGATGATGTATATGATATTTTCGATAATGAATTATTTCTAGAACTTTTTGTTACATTATTTCTTACCGTTGAGGAACTTCTATCATACTTTGAGCGATATGATTTTGGATCTGAAATTGAATTCTTTTTGGATATGGAATTACGATCAATTGATTTAGATCTTGATGAATATAGTGAATTTGAACTATTATTGTATTTACTATTTTTCTTACTTAAACTTCTCGTTGATGATGCATTTGATGTTAATCCTAACGAATTATTCCTTGAATATTTTGACTTTATTGAAAGTTCACGACTATAAATATTAATCGGTTGTTAAATGTTAAATATATGAATAAATATAATTACTATTATATCCGATATTTCATATATATATATAATATCAAAAATATAGTTTACCTTCTTGCTCTTCTTTCTTCTAACTTTTGTTCTCTTTCTCTTACATATCTATATTTTATTTATAAATATAATATATATATTAATATATTAAAGAGATTTTGAAGATAATTTCATATTAATTTATATATTTACGCTGTTGGATCAAAACGTTTAAATGACGATACAGAACTAGTTCTACTGGTATTTCCTATACCAATATTAATATAAATATATTTTGAATATAAATCGGAAAATTAATAGCATTTTAAAAGAATTTTTTTATATAATTACTTTTGGTTTTTGATTTTTCTCTAGTCATATATGAAGGTTTTAATGGTCTTGATTTTATTATATTATAACCAGAAGACTTTACTTCTCTAAAAGAAGAATTATAAAGAGATTATTATATTAGCAAATGAACACCTTTGACTATTAAAGTAAACATTTATAGAATTACTTTTTAATTGAAGATATAGATGATGATCTTTGTTTTGATATTGAAGATGATGAATTCTTTTTTGGCAAACTTTGTTGTCTACTTTGTAAAATTTTAATTTTACTTTTTAAACTATCAATTTGCTCATCTTTTGTTATTAATTTGTCTTCTAAATTTTTTTTATCATTTTCATATTTTGACTTTTTTATACATATAAATAGTATGTAAAATAGAATTATTAATATTTTTAATTTACTTAAATTTATTAATTGAAATATGAAGTTTTTTTTAATATGTTACATACAAACGCTTGTAATATATATTTTTGTAATGTTAATAGTTTGTCATTAACAATAGATTGCATTCTTCTCTGTTTATATAATTTTATTATTGTTTCAAATTCTTTTTTAACAAAATGTGTAATACGATTCATTTTAATTTCGACTTTTTCATCATTATCATCATTATTCATCATGATCATTGAATTTTCATGTCTAAATAAGTTTTATTTCATATATATTTTTACAATTATTATCTTGCAATTTATTTAGAAATATAATTTGAATAATTTAAAAATATATAATGTTCATACGCCAAATCTTGTAATTGTTTCATTTCATATTTAAGTTTATCATTTTCTCGAAGAAGCTTTATCAAAAAAAATTATTATAATATATTTAATTATAGTTCTAAAATATTCTTTATATAATTATTTAATATATAAAAAAAATAGTTAACCTTTGAAATTTCACTAATATTATTTTCTTTTTCGTCTTTCAGTAATTCAATTTCTCTTTGCAATTTTTCAATTAATGAAATACTACTGACATCTTCATCGAAACCTTGAAATGTTAATGGTAATGGATAATGAACTCTAAGTATATATATATATTAAGTAATGGTTCCATTAATTATTCAAAAAAAAACTATTTTTTTTTATCAATTATCCTTTAGTAATACCTATCAAATGCTGCTGAATATGTTAAAATTAAAAATAATTTATTTTTTGATAACTTATTACTTTCAGTAGTATCAACTCTTCCATCATCACCTCTATTTTCTCTTAATTTTTTTACATCATTTAATGTTAATAAATCAAGTGTCACAGTTTTCGAACTCTATTTAAACAAAATATATATATATATATTATATAAATTTTAAAGATTATTTCCTCATATAGATATAATTGACATATTAATAAATAGTTATTAACCATTTTAATTGCAGAGAAAAGCATTTCTACAAATACAGAAAATTTCTTAAAGTTTCCTGTTTTCTTTGTAATTTCTTCAACATCTTTAATATACGTAATTAAATATTAAAAAAAATAGATATATTTTTATATAAATAGCCTTTTAATAACCTGATGATATATTTAAAGAAACAATCAAAATATTAAGAAATATTTAAATATATGATAAATAATATTTACAGTTATTAGTATATTTTCCTTTCCATATTTCATTGGTAGATTCTTTTTTGATACTAATAACTAATGATTCCTTTGAAGATATCCCAACATCTTTTGACAGTAATGCATATGCATTCAAAATATATTCTTCATTTTTAAAAGTTATTAAAACTTTTTCGCTTAAATCAAATATATCCTCTTCTTGTATCATATGTATAATAATATTTCAAATAAATTCTATTAATGAAATAAATTTTCAACAACAAAATATTTCAAAATTGTTTAATTGTAATGTTCTATTTATCAGATATTGTTTATTATTTGATTTTTCTTTTTTTTTTTTTTTTTTTACAAAATATAAAAATTTTTACTATTTCAAAAATATCGGTTTAAATTGAAATTTTAGTTGAAATTTGAATTGAAAAAAAAAATTTTTTTCAATACTTTAATAAAATACAATACTTTCTTATGAAAAAATAATAAAAACTTTGTGATTAATATTGCTTTTAAATTATTAATAATAATTAAATGTTAATTATTATTATTAAGAGAGTTTATTATTTCATTCAATTTGTAATTTATTTTCCCAAGATAGTTTCCTTGTAATTAGTAAATTATTCGCAAAAATTTTTTGATATTTTTTTTCCTTTTACTTTTCATTTTTTTTTTTTGTTGTTTTTTTTTTTTTAATTTTTTTAATTTTTAAAAATATATTTATGAAATACAATTTATATTTAATATATAATATCATGTATAACAAAAAACTTTATTTACTAAGTATCCAAATAATAAAAAAAAACATATTATATACTTTAAAAAAAACTTTAAAATTCAATAATCTGTATTTGAATAAAAATTATGGATTATTTTTATAAATTTATTATTATATAATAATTTACACGTGACCCATAGTTAAGGTGTATTTTACACCTAACCTGATAAACTAATAAATTTAGATTTTAAAATTGTTAGAACATTAGGGGGCGGTTGACACGTGATCAAATTGACTATAAGAGGCTTAGCATTGTAGTTGTGAAATATCGTACAACGACATGCATCTAATGTACATGGATTAAGTGAGCGTCGAAGCTGAAGAAACAGTATGACAGACCAGGAGGGTCACAACCACCTAGCAATAGGAATGAGCCAACGTTTCTCTAAGAACCACCATTGGAGCTAACTCTGATCGATGGGAGAAATGCACTCGGAAGTTAAAAAAAAAAATTAAAATTGTTAGGGTTTGAACAATTTCTTTTTTTTTTACATAATCAATATAAATTTTTATTTCTTTTTTTTATACTAAATGTATTATATTCCTTTTTTAAAAAATTATTACTATAAAAAAAAATTTTAATTACTCTAAAAGATCATTATAATTACATGATAACTTATATCTTTTCTTTGAAGCTTTTTTTTTTTATGCTGTATATTAACTAAAATGATTTTTTATATTCATCTATAAAAATATAAACTATTATAAAAAGCATGAGCATTTATAAATATTAAAAATACAATATTTAAATAAATTTTGTAAAAATCTGTGAATAGAAATAAACAGACTTTATGAAATTAAACTGATTATTAGAAAATATCGATAATTCTTTTTAAACACAATATATAATGTAATTAATTCTAATTTTAATTTGATTTCTTTTTAAAAAAAAAATTGATTTTATAGGAATGATAGCATTCCAATTTTAAATTGATATTTTTCTAAATGTGTAACAAAATGGTCAACTCATTTTATATCATTATAGAATCAAACACTCATCTATCTAAAAGGTTAAACTTTATTTCAATTGGTAACATATTATTTATTATTTTAAATAAAAAGATTAATTGTAATATCTTTATAAATTAATTTTAATATGTCTACTAAAATTAATTATAACCTTTTATGGATAAATTATAAGAGATTATTTTTTTTTCTTTTTATTAAATAATTTCTTTTTTTTAATTATAAATATTAATAGTAATGGCTACTCTTACTAATATATAATGAGGATAAAAACAGAAATATATTATAACATATTGCATATATGTATTATTAACCAACCATAATTTGAATAATTAATATATTACTACTGCATTTAAAAGAATTACTTTTTTGTACTGTACTTTTTACTGTTTTTTTCCAGACTTGAAAATATATCACGTGAAATGATATTATATGTCAAGTATTGAAAAAGTTACATTTTGTGTATATCTTTTTTAATACACTACTTTTTTTTAACATATAAAATAGAAATAATAATATTGTAATATGTTTTATCCTTTAAAGTTTATCGATGGAACTATCTTTTAGTATTAATATTTATTATCAATTGATTCTTATCCTTATTATTATTTATGAAACTCTAAATAATATATTTTAATATTAATTATTTGGAACATTTATCTACTAATATATCTATTTTATTTTTATATTATATTATTAACTTTTTTTTTGTTCTAATATAAATATTGAATTGATATTACCTTTGTTCTCATTAAACCCTTATTAAATATTAAATTAGACATACAGATTCGGTAGAGTAATTAATAAAAATTATAATTTTTCAAATTTTATTTTATATTATTTTAGCCTACCAAAAGAACTAATTAATTTTTCTTTAAATTTAATTATTATTCATTTTAAATTTAAATATTAATTAAATTATTAGTTTTAAAAAAAAAAAGGTAAAAAAAAAAAAAACTATTAGATTACTTTATGAAAAATATATTATTGTATATATTGTATTATACTGAAATATGTTTATTCAAAAAAAGAAGAATATTTTTTCTTTCATTCAAAATAAAAAAAATTAAAAGGATGGCAAATAAAGTATAGATTGCCTTTTTTTTAAAAAAAAAGTTTTGTATTAAAAAAGAAAATAAAGTAATAAAATAAAAAAGAAAGTATATATATATATATTGAATATATATATATAAAGAATAAAATCAAATAATACATATATACATGAATAATAAAAAAAAAAAAAAGAGTTTTATAATTTTTACAATTTAAAAAAAGTATGACTTTTAATTTTTAACTTTTACATATATTATATTTAATTAATATAAAACTCAATTATAAATTTTATAGTAATAAACTTTATTTTTTTTTAATTAATATAAAAAAAAAAGATAATATTTTAATTTGGAAATTTTTATATTAATTATTATTCAATAAAAATTAACCATTTTATTTCATTAACTTTACCTGTGTTATTCATACCCTTTTTAATATCATTATTATTAATATTTTTTTATAAGTTTTTAGTTTTTTATCTTTTTTTAACGCTGAGTTTTGTGTTTTCAAATTTTGTTTTTAAAATACTTTTTCATCCTATTGTTAAATTATCCATTTTTATTTTTTTTTTAAAAAAAAAGAATTTTAAATTACATATTAAAAGAATCAAAACTATTTTACTATATTATAATGAAATACAATTAAACTAATAGTTAAAGAAAAGGACCAATAACAAAAAGATATATAAAGAAAAAAACTGAAAGCAATAACCTTTATAAAGAAATATAAATTAATAAGGAATAAGAAAATACTATACTATTAGAATAATAGAATTTATACAAATTGCAAAAAGAGGTAATTGTTCACTTTTTTTTTTAGTATTTTAAATTACAATAATAGTATATAATAAATAACTTGAGAATATTATATAATAGAATATACAATAATATTATATAAAGTAATATTTAAATATATTATTAATTACTATATATTTATTAATATATAAATAGAATTTTAATAGTGTAAAAAAATGTTATTATCACTTTGTACAGGTAAAAAATATTTGAAAAATAAACACAAATATCATAATGAGGTAGAGGATGATTTTGACGAAGAAAGTATGGCACAAGTTATATTTCAACAAAAATATATTGACTTACCAGCTCATCCCCAATTTGATAATGAACTAGAAAATAAAAATAAGACAAAGGGTATTACTATCTATGTAGGTGGCCAATTAACACCTGCCATTCCACCAAATCTTAATTATTCTAATAGAAATAGTGGTGACATGAATTTCTGTCAAGAATCTTATGATTTTGATAATGCTGCTATTAATGATGAAGCACCACCAATCAAACCACGTAATGAGAGTTGTGGACAAAAAATTTTAGATAATTTATCGCCTACTTCAGTAGGTGAAGATAGAAAAAGTATCATATCTCACAGACGTTATTCATCTCAAATAAATAGACTTTCTAATTCTTCATCTTCTTCTTATTCACATCATCAAGATTATAGCCGTCGTTATTCAGCAGGACCAGATAATTCATTTTATGGTAAAGCTACAGAACAGGATTATTATAATAATAACTATGATAATGATATAATTGAAATGAATAATACTTCATACAAACCTAATAACAATGAAGATATTAGCCAAAGTATTCTTAGAAGACACGAAAATCAAAATTTAACATCAATAATGGAAGAAAATATAAATGAAAATAATGTTAATTCACATGATGTACCATATGATATGTCTAATATGAAAATTTCAGTTAATGAAATAAATGAAAATATTAATAATAATGATAATGACTATTCAGAAAGAAGAGAAAATTCTTCTTCTTCTTCTTCTACTTCAACCTCTTCTTCAAAAGAGTCATCATCAAAAACATACGATTCTAATAAATATTCATCATCTGGATCAGTGACAGAAGAATCGGGTACAACTCAGTCTGTAACTGAAACGTCTGATACGGAAATTTCTGAAATGCTTTCTAAATACAGTAAAACTATGAATAATAATGATTATAATACTAATAGTGGTTTAAATAATGATACAACCTTAAAGGATATGCCCAATCCAATAAATAAAATTAATAATGAAGAAATACCGACTTTAAATAATAAAGATAATGATACCATAGAAAATGATATAGATACAATGAATTCAATGGAAAAACTTAAATATATTGAATATTCCTATGACAGATTTATGGGTAATGCTCTTCCATCAGTAGCTACTAATAAAGAAGATTATACTAATCAACCAAATACAAAAATTACCGAAAATTTAAATGAATATTCTTTACAAGATGAATCCTCACTATTTGATGAAGCCCCAAGAGAAATTAAAGCAACCTATCCAATTCCATCCCCAAAAAAGAAAATAAAATTATTAATATTTGGAACAAGAGATTCCTGGTATATTCAGTATGAGAATGGTGAAGAAGCATGGAATAATATTCCAACTTTTTTACAATGGAGATTAGAGGTATTTTTAATATAAAACAAATTAAAATAATTATATAAATGTATATTTGTATATATTCATTGGAATGGTTAATGTATAATATATAGGTACAAAAAAAAATATATCCAAACGTTTTGGTTACATGGCTTTCAATGAGTAGTGATGGTTGGTGTTGGTTTGTACGATTTGCTGATGGATCAATTGCATGGCGTACTACAATTGTATCCTTACATTTACTATTAGAAAAACATCATACCAATGGAACTGTATCTAAAGTAATCTTTTGTCGAAATAATAGATGGGTTGTTATCTTTTGTGATGGACAAGTAGCTTATAATGAAATACCATATTCATTGGAATATGAATTGAAGAAATACCCTCATCACATTCAAGATGTTACAATTTCTGGAAGAAAGGAATGGATAATTAAAAGGAGTGTTGTCATTAACGAAGACTATGACAATAGAGAACATCAAAAATCCTATTCAGTTCTAAGAAATGGATACTATACTTGGAGTAGTGGATTATCTTCATTTTTACAAGATAATTTAATTCATAGAAATAAAAATATAAAAAATATTATATTATGTTCTGGTACCAGTAAATCTTACTTCCTCCAATACAATAATTATCATTCAGCCTTCCGTCATCATATGACTCTTACAAATGAAATTAACAATTTTAAAGAAGGAAGAAAACCTTATCTTAATCCATATAGTATTCGATTTTCAACTCATACTGTATCCGTTCATATTAAAACAGATACTAATGTTAGAGATCTAGTTCGTGGTGTTAAGAGTAAATCTATATCGTTCGATCAACTTCCTGTATTAAGAGTTATCCAAGATCCAAGAGATGGTCGTTGGTGGGCATTGGATAATTATTGGCTTTGGGTATTAAAAGAAGCGGGTATAAGAAGAGTATCAGTTGAGATACTTCCATGGACTCGAGAATTCTTGAAAAGAGTTCGTGGTAAATGGGATGTTACTGTTATTAATGAAGATTATAATTCTTATGATTATTAACAATAATAATAATATTTTTTTTTTTTTAAAAAAAAAAAAAAAGCGGCCTAATTATTATTATAATTTAATTATTTACTTTTCAACTTCCTTCATTATTTTTATTCATTAATATTATCTAATTGTCTATTATCATTTTTATTAAAACTCGATATATTATACTAATTATCATTTATCATGTTTCATATAACTTTAAAATTTTGATGTTAAAATATATATATATATTACTATTACTATTATGTTTATATATATCAAGTTTTTTTTTTTTTTTTTATAAAAAAAAAATATTATTCTATATAACTTTCACTACGAACAAATAATAATTTTATTACCCTTTTTAAATATAAATATATGCAATTCAAATATATAATTTAACATTTATAAACATATTTCTATGTTCAATCTTTGTATAATAATTATTTTGATTTTGATTTTTCTCTTCTTTATTAAGATTATTATTATTATTATTATTATTAAAGAAAATAAATTGTACATTCGTTTATCCATTTTATTAATTTCACATATTAATTTTATTTACTTTTTTTAATATTTTGACATTTATATGTGAATTTAATTTATAAATTTAATTTAACTTTATACAAAAATATATCAATCATTATTAATATAATGAATTAATTATTAGCCCATTTCAATCATTCTACATATTACGTTATATTTATTTATTATTGTTGTTATTTGTGAATTATTCAGCTTTTAATCCTTTTAAAGTCATTTGTTCTAAAACTTGTTTTAAAACAATGTTACTATCCTGAATATTCTCATCAATTTTGAAAAACTTTATATTAAAAACATGAAAGAAAAAAAAAATAGTTATTATCTATTATACCTACTTTAAATTAAATTTTAAATTATTACCTTTTTTATTTTTTCTAAATCGGTATAGGCTGAAAGTTCACTTAAATGAATTTCATCCCCTTCAATAAATGAATTAACTTCTTCATTTA
This sequence comes from Piromyces finnis, assembly GCA_002104945.1. Lineage (NCBI taxonomy): Eukaryota > Fungi > Neocallimastigomycota > Neocallimastigomycetes > Neocallimastigales > Neocallimastigaceae > Piromyces > Piromyces finnis. Next base: position 771,250 of record MCFH01000022.1, read on the forward strand.
TCTTTTTTATTGTATTACAAATTAATTTTAAAAATATTTAATTGTCATTTTTTCATTTTTTTATTTTCTTGTTTTTATTAAATAATGATAATAATAATAAATACCTCCATAGCTTTTACATCATCATTACAAATTATAATTACTAAAGCAGCATCGCAATCTTTAGAAATTCCAAAAACATTATTTGCTTCATTTATCTTTTTTATATATTTAAAATTAATTTATCAATATGTTAAATATTCTTCAATATATATATTATTTTTTTATAACAGTTATTTTCATAATTTTAGCAAGAAAACATATTTTTTTAAAAAAAAAAAAAAAATTACTTTGGTATTTGGTGATAATGAAAAAATGATTTCTGAATTAACATTATTGGTTTTTAATTTTCCTTGACTTTCTAATAATGTAGCTTTTGATGCTGCAGCTAATACTTGAAATACATCAATAATCTTTAAAATATATATTTCCATAAAAAAATATATATATTAAATATATTATATTAAATATATAGATTTCTTTTAATAATTAATCTTTTAAAAAAAAAAAAAAAAAGAAATTTCTTTTATTATACCATATGAGCATTAATAACAGCACAATTTGGTACTTTTTCATCGTTAGCTGTTATCATTTCTTGAAGTTCTTTCTGATTTTTTAAATTATTATATAATGAAATGTAAGCATTGGGTAAAAAATATATACCATTATCTGGTTTGATAATTTCTGGAAGTTCAAATTGCTTCATTTTTAAAATATTATTAATTTTTTAGAAAAAAATTTTTTTTTTTTGAATTTTCCAAAATATATAATTTCTAATGTATAATGTATTACAAATACATTATGCAATGATGAATGTATTTGTATTAATGTAATATGGATAATTCAACAAAACAATTTATTTATTATAAAATCTTTAATTAAAAATTTATATTATTATTATTTACCTATTTAATTAATAAATTGTTATTAATTTCTTATTTATTATTAAAATTTTAAATTTATTTAATTTTAAAATATTAATAATAATAATATTTCTTTTTTTTTTTATTATTATTATATATTTATATAATTTTTTTATTTTCTTTTTTTCTTATTATTAATTAAATTATTAATCCATTAATTAATTATAAAAAGAAGAAAAAGGTATATTATATATGAGTATATAATAGTGTTATTATGTAAAAATAACTACTTTATAAAATAATTAAAATTAAAAATCTTTTTGAATTGATCACAAAAAGCAAAACATATTAAAAAGTTTAAATAATAATTACCTATAACAATCGTTTTACACACATTATCATTGAAAAAGAAAAGAAAACTTATTTAATATCATATATTATCCATTTTAAATTTATTGTTTTCAATAAGTAAAAAAAAGAAAAAAAAAAAAGGAAAATTATTTTAACTATAAAATAGAATACATTGTTTAAATAATTCTAACATAATCTTTTTTAAAAAAATTCAAAGATTTGAAATGTTGAAAAGAAAATTAAAAAACTTTATAAACTCTATAGATTTAATGATTTATATATACTATGTGAATACTAAACTTTTTACTTTTTTATATATACATATATACGTATCTTTATTATCTTTATATTCTCTGTATGAAAATTAAATAAAATAAAACTGGAATAATAAATTATGTGAATATTTTAAATAAAATGTCTTATTTTCCAAAATAAAAAAAAACTCACATGAAAAAATATAAATGATTATTTTTTTTTTCAAATAAATGACAAAACACACGAACCTTTTTAATGTACTACAAATTCTTTCATGACATATATATCAACTTATAATCTTACTTCACAAAAATCTCATAAAAAAAAAAAAAAAAAAAAAATCTATCAAATGAATCAATATACCTTATATGAAATAAACAACATATTACAATGGTTTAAATAGATTCCTTTATTTTTTTTATTTTTATTATTGTTTTATAAGAAATAATGGTTTTAGAAGCTACTGTTTTAGTGTAAGTTTTAAAGATATATTAACAATATATTTATATACATAATATTTAATATGAATATGAAATTTCATTTGATCATAAAATATTGGAATTTATTTATTGAGTTTACTGTTAAGACAAAAATTTCCTTAAATAAAAATAAAGAAAATAATTATAAATTTATTGAAACTATTGAAAATCAAAAAAATAATTAAAACTAAAATTGAAACAAAACTAATAATAATTAAAATGATATTTATTTTAATACTATATTTAAAAGTTTGGATAATTCCGAATGGATGAGAAATGGTGATTATACACCATCTAGAATAGAAGCTCAAAGTGATGCTACTATTTTCCTTTTTAATGCTAAAACCCGTTCAAATCCAGAAAATACTGTTGGTATGATTACTATGGCTGGTAAAAGGTAAAATTAAATTTCTTTATTTAAATATATATTTAAAAAAAGAAAAAAAGTAACCATTTTATAATAATAAAATATATAATAATATATAATAAAAAATTTATATAATTTTATAGTCCAGAAGTTATGGTTACTTTAACTTCTGATATTGGTAAAGTTTTAACTGCTTTACATAATATTCAACTTTCTGGTAATGCTCACTTCACTACTGGTGTTCAAATTGCTCAAGTATTTAATGAACTAACTTTTTAATGTTATATATTTTAATATAACCATAATATAAAAATTCATACTAATATTTAAAAATTTTACAATAATTTAATAAAATATTTGAATTATTAAATATATAAATATATATATATTTTTAAAAAAAATAAAATACAATGAAACATAATGGTAAATCAATAACAGTTAGCTTTAAAGCATCGTCAAAATAAAAATCAAAAGCAAAGAATAATAGTATTTGTTGGTAGCCCAGTCATTGAAGACGAAAAAACTTTAGTTAGATTAGGTAAAAAATTAAAGAAGAATAACATTGCTATTGATATTATAAACTTTGGTGAAGAAGAAGAAAATACCTCAAAATTAGAAGCATTCATAAATGCTGTTAACAATAGTGACAATAGGTATATAAAGATTTCAATAACAAAGCTATATAAAGTTGTTGTTTTTTTTTTTAAAAAAAAAAAAAAGGAATATTAAATATCTAATGAAATTTTCTTTTAAAATCATTATAATTATTGATATTATCATTCATTATTTTTTCTCTCTAAAAAATTTGGCCTATCGATCCGCTTTTTTTTTAATAAAAAAATAATAACAACAAAAACAACAACAATAATAATAACAACAATAATAATAATAATTAACTATATAAATGAATGAATAAATGATAATTCAATTCATTGATAAATAGTCATTTAGTTACTATTCCACCAGGTCCACATATTTTAAGTGACGTTCTTATGACTTCTCCAATTGTTATTGATGAAGATGGTGCTGCTCCATCTGGATTTGCTGGTGGTAATGATGACTTTGAATTTGGTGTTGATCCAAATATTGATCCAGAATTAGCTTTAGTAAGCATGATATTGCTATTAATATTATTATATAATACTATAATAAATAGATCAAGACCCGTCAACTATTACATAAATAATAGTGATAATATTAGAAGAAAAAAACTAAATCATAAATAATTTAAAATTTTCTATAAATAGGCTTTAAGAATATCATTAGAAGAAGAAAAAATGAGACAAGAACAAGAAGCTAAAAAGAAGATGGAAGAAAGTAAGACTGAAGCCTCTGGCAGTGATAATAATCAAGGTTTAATATCTACTGATGAAGATGATATGCTTGCTAAGGCTTTAGCTATGTCAATGAATACTGGTGTAAGTAAACTACGGTGATATCATGTGATATTCAATAAAATATATTATGTTTAGGCATGGCTTAACCATTCTCAATATTTTATGCTTATTAATAAAAATATAGGATGATGATGTTCCAATGGAAGATTTAGATGAAGATGAAGATATTGCTAAGGCAATTGCTTTATCCATGGCTGAAGCTAATGTAAATAAGAAAAGATGAATAGAATAAATAATCAAATTAATATATTTATTTTTTTTGACATGAACTAAATATTAATCAAAAAAAAAAAAAAAATAAACATACTTACCCATTAATAATAATAATAATAATAATATAAATATAAATATAAATATAAATATAAATAGGGTACTGCTGAAGATAATAATGATCAAGATTTAGCATCCGTTTTAACTAACTTACCAGGTAAATATTATGCCAAATATATTAATTTTTTAGACGGTGAATTGAAATTTATTATATATTAACCTGAATTATAAACTAAATTTATATATTAAAATAAAAATAATCTAGGTATTAACTCTGAAGATCCAAGAATAAAAGATGCTCTTAAGGAACTCGAAAAGGACAAAAAGAAGAATGACAAATAAATAAATCAGAAATAAAAAACTTTTTTTTTTTAATTTAAATATCTTTTAAACCACAATTTATATATATAATATATTATTAAATCAATTAATGATATTGTCATATAATATTTAGCAAAAAAAAAAAAAATAACTTTTTTGAATAAATAAAAAAAAAAGAAAAAAAATAATAAATTAACAAAAAAAAAAAAAAACATTAATAAATAAAATATATATAATTAAAAATAATAATAATAAAAATAAAAATCTAATAATAAAAAAAAAATCAATAAAACGAAAAAGAAAAATAATTATTTATCAATTGAATAATAGTAATAACAACATCATAATCATAATAAGTATTAAAATAAAAAAATAAAAATAAAAAAAAAAGCACTTTAAATAAAAAGAAGAAAGGGGGAAAGAATATATATAAAATACTTTTATGAAATAATATCTATAAAACCTAATGGGATTAAAAATAGGATTGATTTAAAAAAAAAAAAAAAAAAAAGGAGGGGGTTAAATTTCTTTTAGTTTTTTTTTTTTTTTTTTACTGAATAAATGAATAAATATATTATCATTTGGAATTAAAGTGCATTTAATAAAAAGAAAATAGGTAGTGATGCAATTAATAATAAAATCTTTATATTTATTTTATTTTTTTATTTCTTATTTTTTTAATATTTTTTTTTTTATCTCTAAAAAAAAAAAAAAGTTATATTGGTTTAATTTTATAAAATTGGTACAAATTATTAATAAATAATTATATAATAATTTTTTTTTATTTTGTTTTTTAAAATACATAATAGATAATAGAAGTAAAAATAAAAATTAAAAATGATAAAAAGCATTATAAAAAAAAAAAAAAAGGTATTTTATATTTATAATAAAATCACTTTGTTTGAATGGAAAAAAAAAATTGCTATATATAACTTAATTAATTATATCATAAAGGTACTAAAATTTTAATGAATTATTTCTATTATTACTTATTGCTATTATTATTATTATTGTTATTGTTGTTATTGTTATTGTTATTATTGATGGTTCTATTGATGTTGATGTTGTAATTACTATATAATTTGTTTAACTATTAATTTTTAACTTTTAAATGAGAAAAAAAAAAACTTTTATAATTATAACAAAAATAAAAAATATTATCAATTATAAAACTATTTAAAAAAAAAATAAATATTTATAATATAATTTAGAATGAAAATCCAAATTTCAAATTTTGATATTAGTTTCTTTTCTTTTCTTTTTTTTTTTTTTTTTATGTATAACTGAAAACAAATATATATGTCATTAATTACATATTTATGATATTTGTTTCATTTCTATTAATGCTTATCTAGAATTTTACCTTTTTAATTTGTTTAATTTTTTTTATTGCTTTTTTTTTTTTGTTTGTTTGTTTCTATAATAATTAATGTAATATTTATGATACTTTATATAACATGTTTCATATATATATGTTATAATTATTTTATTAATTTTATGGTTGTTTTCGTTGTTGTTTTGTTTTTTAAATTTTTGATTGTTGTTGTTGTTGTTAACTTTCTTTCTTTCTTTATTTATTTATTATAATGTTGTTATTTTTTTTCATTAATATTTGTTTTATTTTTTTTTTTTCGATTACCTATAATAAATTAAAAGAGGTGTTTTTTTTTTTAATATAAATTAATTTAAATATTAAAATGGAAATAGCTTAAAAAATTTTAATTTCATTTATGTTTCAAATTTCTTACATATTTTTATGGTATTTCATTTCATTTTCATTGGTACTAATTTAATTGTTTTAAACTTTATTATTAATAAAAACAAAAGGAAAATTTTTGATGAGTAATTATTCTTGAAAAAAAGGTAGTTTTTTTTTTTTTTTTTTTTTTTTGTTTTTATGTTATATATAAAAATATTTATGTAGGATATAAGAAATGAAAAAAAAAACTTACTCAAAAAAAATATGCAAATTAAAATTGTAATTATTTAATTATTTAAACGATAACTTTGATTTTGATAACGTAATTGACTTGAATTATTTTGATGTCTAGTATCTAATTGCTTTCTGATTAATGGAGAACGAGATTGACGATCACTTTTTTTTTTTTTAAAAAAAAAAAAAAAGTTATATATAGATGTATTTGAATAATGATGAGAATTTGAAATAATTGAAGTAGGCATAGTAGAAATTGTAGAGAGTTTAAAATTAAAATAATAATAATAAAAATAATAGTAATAATAATAATAATAATAATAATAAAGCATAAAAAAAATGTATATAGGCGCGTGTATATATATATAGAAGAAGATAAAAAAAATAATAATAAAATTAGAAGAAAATATTATATATAAGGTTTGGTCACTAAAAATAAAATTAAATATCTTTAAAATTTAGGAAATTTGTGTAAAGTATTAATTTTTTAAAAAAAATAAAAAATAAACTTATTTATCTCTTTCTTCTTTTTCCTTTTTTTTTTTTTTTTTTTTTTTCTTGACAAAAAATAAATATTTATAACAATTGATGCTTTAGTAGTATATGAAAAATATTTTTTTTTATATATATAAATTTTTTTATTTTTTTTTTTTTTTTTTGTTTTTGTTTTTGTTTTTTTTTTTTTTTGTTTTTTTTTTTTTTTTTTTTTTGTAATTTTTTTTTTCTTCATCATTATTGTTCTATTATTGAGAGAGTATTTTAATTTCTGAAAAAAAAAAAAATTTATATACATAATATTATAAAGATTTGTTTTATGATAATAAAAATTTATACTTTATAAAATGTATTTTTTTTTCTTTCATAATTTAATATTTTTCATTGTTTATTTATATATCTATATAATAAAATTAATTACTAAAATAAAAGAAAAAAAGAAAAAAGAGAAAATAAAAAGATACTACAAATAATTGATTGTTATTATTTAAACTATTTTGTTAATATATATATATATATAAATAATTTTTTAAAGAAAAAATATTCAATTTTCTCTATTTTAATAATATATTTCTTTTTTAATATCTATATGACTTTTATTTAATAAATATATTATTTTTATATTTATTTATATATATATATAGTGATTATGATGATATTATTTATATATTTAAAAGTAATAAAAGGGGAATTTATCATATGTTTATAGATTAATTACACTTTTTGTTGTTCGTTTTCTTGTTTCCTTTCTTGATTTTCTTTGTATTTTATAACTGTCCAATCGAAAACATAATCATAATAATATCCTTTATTGATAAAAAGATCTCTGAATAATTTTCTTAAATATGAATAATCTGGTTTGTCATCAAATCTTAATGAACGGGTATAGTTTAAGTAAACAGCGAATTCATTTGGAAATCCTCTGTTTTATAGTTATATATACAATTTAACAAGATTTTATATAATTAGAAAAGCTCAAAATTTGACTTTTTTTATTCCATTTTTGGATAATAATTTGTACTCACCTGCATAATACTTCAGTTGGAGTAGTCATTTTCTTTTCCATAATACGGTCATACTTTTGCTTCTTAGTTACAGCCTTTAATCCTTGCCATGGTAATGAACCACGACAGAAGTACATAAAGACATAACCTAAAGCTTCAAGATCATCACGTCTTGATTGTTCTATTTTTGTATTGAATAAATTTAAGTCAAATTGTAATTATTTTTAAAAGAGCTTTTTTAAATTTTATAATTTCATATATCAAACTAACCAACACCCAAGTGAGTATTAATACTAGCGTATCTAGCAGTACCAGTTAAATTTTTATTTTCTCTGTATGGAATATGAAGATGGGTTTTTGGATCTCTGTATTTCTTAGCTAAACCAAAATCAATAACATTTACTTGATTAGCTCTTCTACCAATACCCATGACGAAATTATCTTTTTGTAGAAAAGATATATATAATATACATTAAAAAAATTAATTTTCATGTTTAATATCTTTATATTTGGTAGTTTATATAATCTTATACTAATAAAAATATATTTTTTTTCTCATTTTACCTGGCTTAATATCACGATGAAGGAAGTTCTTGGAGTGAATGTATTCTATTCTAGATAACTTTTATAATAAAAATGATTATTAATATAAACATGCCTTTCCAATACATTACACTATTTATTGTTTACATTTAATATTTTAATTTACTTACTAATTGATCAGCAAGAAGTAATACTGTCTTTAATGAGAATTTTCTGTGACAGAAATTAAATAAATCTTCAAGAGATGGACCAAGAAGATCCATAACCATACAATTGTATTCACATTCAACACCGAACCAACGAACAAATGGAATACCAACTATTAAATTATGAAAGAAAATTATAAATAATTTACTATATAAATCATTTAAATTGCTGTAATCAAATTTTTATCCAACTTACCACCACCTGCTAAACATTTATATACCTTAGCTTCATATTCTAATTGTGGATGTTTTGCTTTTACTGATTCTAATTTAATAGCAATTTCTTCACCAGTAATAACATTTGTTCCTGTATATTGAAGAATAAACATTTTAATATATATATAAATCATTAGATTTGGTATTTCAAAAAGTCTCTCAACAAAAACTACTTTGTTTATTTATATAAACTTTTGTCTTTCTATTAATACATAAAATGATAATATTTATTACCTCGATAAATTTCACCAAAACTACCACCACCAACCTTTCTACCTATCCGGTATTTATTACCGACTCTTATGTCCATTAATCGAGGATTATATTCTGAAACTCTGGTTTGTTCCATGTTTTATTCGATTTTATTTGATAAATAAAAGATATATAAAAACTATTACAAAAATCTAAAAATATAAAAAAAAAAGGTTAGATTCTTTTATCCAGAATTTGATAGAATTTAAATACTTTTTATATATATTAATAATTCTAATAAATATGATGAAAATTTTTATCTATATATATAATTTCTTATATTAATATATATTTCCATAATAACTTATTTTATTGATGATAGTTTTATTTATTTATTTACTTTTTATTTTCTCAAAGGCTAGATATTACTTTTATGAACTATTGTTATAATAATATTACTATTAATATTAAATATTTTTATCGAGTATTTATTTATTTATTTATACTTTAAATTCAATCCAATTTTTTAAAAATTTTATGTTTATCATTTATAATAAATATTAATAATTGTTGACTGTTATTTTATATGTCACATATATATTTATACTTTTAACATATTTTATAAACATATAAAGTTTTTATTAAAGAAAATTATTTTATAAAATATAATCTTTTTCTTCCAAAATAACAACACTTTTTCCCCCATTGTATATTAAGTAAATATTTTCCGTAACTTGCTTTTTTTTTTTCAAAATAATTTCTAAATCTAAATAATTTATTCTTTCTACGTCTTATTATTAAATAAAAATATAAAGGTTTGATTTTGCGAATGTAATTATATTTTAATTTCACACATTCTTTTGATATTCCTTTTATATTTGTATGATGTTTTTATGTTTGGTTTGTATTGATTTAATTGTTTGTTGACGAATTTTTTAATTTTTTTTTTTTAATTGATTAAAATATATATTTCCAGCATAATATTATTTACCTATATAATCTATTAAATTATAAAGATCTTTTCAAAGGATATAATAATGTATATATAAAATAAAAATAAATCAAAAGTATAGCCTTACAGTGATAGGAAATAAATAAGAATAAACTAGTATAATTAAGTTTTTATTTTATATTTATTAAAAAAGGTTTTTTTTTTTATTTTATAAAAATAAATAATAAATATAAACTTTTTTTTTCTGACGTCTTATCCATAAATAAATAATATATAAATAATAATAATAATAAATAATAATAATTAATAATATTTATTATAATAATTTTAATAGTAAAAAATAATCCCATATATTACCATAAAAATTTTATTCAAATGAATTATAAATATAATATATAGAAATTATTTAATTTTTATATATAAATAAAATTTATAATTAATTGATAATATATTTTAATATTATTCATCAATATATTTATTTTTATTTAGTAATATATTATTTAAAATCAAAAATTTTTATAAATAAAATTGATCATGATGATGAAGTGTAAAAAAAAGAATAATTATGTTGAATATTATAAAGAATAAAAAAGAGTAATAATAACTGTATATATAACTATTAATAATGAAAGTAAAATAAGTTGATTTTAAAAAGAATTTACATATTTTTTTTAAAATATGAAATAAATTCAATTAGAAAAAAAAAGAGGAGAAGATTAAATTTAAAATAAATTAAAATAAAATTAATTATAAATTGTATTTGTTATTGATTTAAATCTTGTTTTTATTCCCGAAATTTTCATGATATGACCATGTTTATCACATGTGTTGTACATGACAATTAATTATTATTTTATTCGAAAAATACATAAAAAAGTATTTCATAATTTTCATAATGACGATCTAATGACTAGTTAAAATTAATAATTTATACATATTATGAAAAAGTAAAAAGAGTTAATTTCAATTATAAATATATAATTATATTTAATTCAATATCTATTTTTATATCATTATCTTCAAACATCATTTTTAATGAATAATAATGTTAATTTAAATTTGCATATATTACTATTTGTGTCGTTTTCATTATTACTCTTTTTAATTTTTATTTTTTTAAATGTAATTAAAGATAAAACGTAATATAAATAATTTTAATGTATCAAACAAAAAAATGTAATTAAAAAAGAAATTGTAACAAAAGCATAAACATTAAATTTTGCTTTTTAATATGAATGAAACTAGTAATGTGTGGTTTAATGTCTATAGAGGAAAAGGAGGAAAAAAAAAAGTCAAATAATAACTTTATATGAATGAATGAATGAATCGTCATTTTATTTATTTTATTAATGTATTATGTATATATTGACACTGTTGTATCATAAATTTTATTATTATTTCTTTTTAATTTATATTGTATTTGATAAATTCAAAATATATTGATATTTTTTCAATATTGTATAATATTAGCATAATTATCACATCGTTTTATATCTACATAGTAATATTTAAAAAAAAATAATAGCAATAATAATAGTATGAAAATATAAATAAGTATAATATATTATTAAAAAATGTTATCTTTAATGATAATAGTGGTGGTTTTATTAAATCATTAATAATGATAAAGCTTTTGAAAGCATTATATAAATTAGAAAAATTTGATATAGGCGGTAGTAATATATAAAAAATAAAATATACATATACATATACCTGATATTTATATGCTTTCTAATATACTTTTTCTAATTTTTATAAAATGAATTATTTTGTAAACTTTTGATATGCTACTATTAATATTAAATAGTAGTAATAAAAAAGTCAAATAATATCTTTATAGAATAGTCATTTTATTTATATTATTAATTGTATGATAAATACTGACATTATCATATAAATTCTATTATCATTTCTTTCTAATCAATATTAATTTACTTTAAACTTTATTTCTGTATAATGTTAATTAATATTTGACTTGCTACAAAAACAATTAAAGTGGATTAATTTTTTTGTGTTTTTTCAGTAAACAGAACATGTCCCTATTTTGTAATATTTTAATTACTATGAGACTATGTGTGAAATGAGCTTATTCTAAAAAAAAATACAACAAAAAAAGCTTATTACAGTCATATATTATACAAGAATATATCCAAAATTTCTTATATATATATATATATATTCATCTTTACATGCATAACATAATATCTTTATAATTTATAATTAGTAATAAAATATAATAAAATAACTTTTAACAAAAAATGTATAGAAGTTTTCCTATTAATGATAGAACGGATGCCGGAATACAAATTGCATTTAATAATGAAATAAAAAAATACAGTAATAGAAAGGATACAATAATATTAGCTTTACCAAGAGGAGGTTTTTTTTAATACTGTTGATCCTTCTTTTTTTTTTGTAGAATAATTACTTAAATATTATTACTTCATTAATATAAAATAGGTATTCCAGTAGCCTATCAAATAAGTGAAAAATTAAACATTCCATTTGATATGATTATTGTTAGAAAATTAGGACTACCAAGTAATTATATTTTACAATTTAATTTTAAATTTATTTATTTATTTATTTTTATATTTTTATATTAAATTTTTTACTCTATAACCAATATATTAAAGCACATGAAGAAACAGCTATGGGTGCTATTGGAATGAATAATATAATCATATATAATGAGAAATGTATTATATCAAATTCTGTAACCCAGTCTACATTAAATTCTGTTATAGAAAAAGAAGTAAAATATTAGTAATAATTTTATATTATATTATTTTCAATTGTTACACAGTTTTCAAGCTAAACAAATTTTATGAAATAATATTTTTAAAGAAAATTGAACTAATTCGAAGAAATAATGAGTATTGTAGAAATCGACCTTTCCCTGATATTAGAGATAAAAATATTATATTAGTAATTTTTTTTTTTTTTCGTTCTGATTATGTAATAATTAATAATTAATTATAAAAACCAATACTATGATATGATTATAACTTAGGTTGACGATGGAATAGCATCAGGTGCATCAATGAAAGCAGGTTAAATATGAAATTTTAAAGAGTAAATAAAAAAAAAATTTATTTTTAATATATATTTAATTAGCTATAGCTTCAGTAAAGTTATATAATCCAAAAAAAATTATTGTTGCTGTCCCAGGTAAATAAATGCAATTTTATTGACTTTAATTTGAAATAAAATAAATAATATATCATAATATATATTATATAAGTTGGACCTCCTGAAGTCATCAATGAATTAAATCTAATTGTAGATGAAGTAGTTTGCATTTACCAACCTTCTCCATTTCACGCTGTTGGTTTATGGTATTTTTTATTATATACAAATGATCTATATATATATTAATTGCTAATTATATAAAAAAAAATTCTAAAAGAATCATCAAAATATGTTTTATTATAAAAAAAAAAAAAAAGGTATGGAAAATTTGCACAGGTTAAAGATGATGAAGTTCATAAATATTTAGAATCTGTTAAAAAAAATAATTATGATAAAGAAGAAGTTGAAAATTGTACAAATTAAAAAGCTCATAAAAATGTTAATATTTTAATTGGACCATTAACTAACTATTAATTAATTGAAGAAAAAAAAAAAAACTTAATGTAGTTGATTTATATCATTATTTTTAGGATAAAAAATTTAAAATAAATAGTAATAGATCTATTTATATATATATTATTTTTAAATATTTAAACATTTATTATGTTTAAATTTACTTTATATTTTTATTCTTTTTGTAATAAACTTGATAAGGATTATTAAATAAATTATTTTATAATAATAAATTATTCTATTTTTTTTTTTTTTTTTTATTTTTTTTTAATTCAATAGTATATTTTTTTTATGAGGAGGATAAAAGAAAAAAGATATAACATTAAGTATAAACTTTAATAATAAATATTAAGTATCTATAAATTATATAAATAAATAGAATTATATCTACTTGTTTAATGTTATATTATGGTTTATCTATTTGCTTATTTACTGAATTAGAATCTATTTTATTTATATGTTCTTAAAAATATAATGTATAAATTGTATATTTTCTTTTTCTTTATTTTTTTCTTTTTTTTTTTTTTTAAAAAAAAAAAAAAAAATAATAAATGATTTAGTAACCCGTTAATTCTGTATAGATATCGGTTAATGTTATTTGTCCAAGACGATAATTAAAGAATGATTTTTCTGATGAATTACCTTCTTTTAATAAATGCTTTTCTAAAATGGCTTTAATTCTTTTCATTTCATTAAAAGAATTAATGATAACTTTATAGTTATAAAGTCCTGCATTACTATATTTAAATTCAAGATCAATACCCGCTTGCTCTTTTACACTAGTAACTAAAAGTCTTTCATTAAAGTTTTTCATTCCTTTTGTATTAATAATTAAGTTATAATGACTTATATATTTTGACTTTAATTGTTCAAATGTTCCTACATAAACTAAACGACCTCTACTCATAATACCAACACGATCACTAAGATAAACCGCTTCTTCTAAGGAATTTGTAGTAATTAAAATTGAAGATTTAAAGCTTCGATTGGTTTGTTTTATACGGTCCCATATGAATTTTCTCTTTTCAAATCGACTTATTCCTTTGGTTGGTTCGTCTAATAAAATCGTGGATTGACCATGAGCAATGATTAACATTAAATTAAGTATCTTCTTTTGTTCATAACTTAAATATTTAACCTTAACATTAGTATACTGAGCTAACCCATAAAATTGAAGTAACTCTTTTGAAAAAGATTTTATTCCTTGATTTGAATAACCAATTAAATCTAACATATTAAACAGGTGCTCCTTAATTGTGAGATCATCAGATAAAGAAGGTTCTTGCCTACAATAACTAAATATAATTTCTTCTATATTTGAATTTGTTTTGTTAATGCCGTTGATGTAAAGACCACCTGTATTATAATTATCTATAGAAGCTATTGCATTAACTATAAATGATTTTCCTGAACGTGGTGGACCTAATAAACAAAAGATTTCAAAGTTTCTCACTCCAAAAGTAATATTTTCAATACATGTAATAGCAAATGTTGAATTGGTATAGACTGAATTGTGAGGTTGACCATATTGGTATTTTAAAATTCGTTTCATATTACTTTTATAATCTTTTTCTAAAGCAATTGAATGGTATGGATATTCTTTGTAAAATTCTATGATACTAATAGCTAAATCATTACATTTTCTGGTTGCTTCTAAATATTCCAATTTAACTTCTTCTGGACTTTGTTCTAATATTTTTTGTGATTTTTTAATCATACCTTTTTTAGTCTTTTTACGTAGAGTAGAATTATAAATGAGGTTAAACACAAAAATCAATATAACTAAAATAGTGGATATTGAAATGAATATAAATGATACTCCTAGCTCAGATTTTGCTAAAATATTTCCACGAAATCCAATAACATTTTTATAGATATGATCGGAAGTGTAGTTTGATATTAAAGCTAAACTAAAAATAACTGATATAACAGCATACAGAGGATTCAATAGAACCATAACTACAGTTAATATTAGAACATGATTAGGAAGAAATAGAAATTCTTCATATTTAGAGTATTGATCAAATACATAATAAAATAATATTTCTATAAATAATAAATGTTCAACGACGATGAAAAACAGTAATAGCTTTTTATTTGATATTAAATTACTTAATATATGATGCTCCAAGAATAAAACAATTGACCTATTATGAAATAAAATAAAATAAAATAAAAAAAAAAAAAAAAAAAAAAAAAAAAAAAAAAAAAAACAATATATATTGTATTATATATTATATATACAAAAAAAAAAAAAAAAAGTTAATTATTATTTTAAAATTACTTTTTTTTTAATATTGAATTATTATTATTATTATTATTATTATTATAATTTTAATATTGAATAAATTTACCCTAACATCATTATATTAAATGCCATGGACAATGAAGTTTTATCCTCAAAAATAGGATTATGAAATCGTATTCCCATAATTAAAATGATGAAATTTAATAACGTTGCTAAAACGAAATCTCCTGCTAACGTTGTAATAAAGTATACTTTCTTATTGATACCAAGGGAACGATATAACGAAAATACACCATTTTTATCTTCTTTCATTTTATTATATAAAAAGAATATATTTGATATCATAATTATATATCCAAAGGTTCTAGCAATATTGTAAGAATTACTTTGCATAATTTCAACATCATTATATCCAAATGTTTTTACACTAGTACTAATTCTTTGCTTAACACCTTTACTATAAAGAATTGAATTACTAATGGCATTCATGGTAGATGGCAAAGAGTGAACTAAAGTTGAATTATAAATTAAATCATAACGGTAACGATTTCTAGCTAATCTATAGCCAATAACATCAGATACATACATTGAATTTTCTAATAAATGACTTCTTGATAAATAATTAATATATCCTAATTCATAGCGTTTAACGAATTTATCGAACACTAGAATATCCTGATTTGCCTTATTTTTAACATATTTAAGAATTTTATAACTTTTTGCTGTTATATTAGAATTTATATCATAATTCCATACATATGATCTATCATTATAAAAATATTCAGTATTCATGGACTTAGTTTCAGACTCTTTAAAAACCTTACTTGAATTTACTTCATAATTATCAAAGGCAAAAACAACTAATGAAATAGGTATGAGAACTGACCAAAATAGATATTTATGATTTTTTAGGGTATTTAAAATTCTATTCTTGGTGATAATTCTCATGTATCGTGCTTCATATAAATTAATATATTGATGTGGATGAGGTATATTTCTAAAAATACTCTTTTCATTTTTGATATCTTTAGTATCTAAATCTAATAATTCGGTATCATAACTACCATCATCTAAACGATTATATACATCTTGAAGAGATGGATGCGATATGGTATACTCTTTGATAATACCCTCATTGACGGCTTTATCTAAAATTTTATATATTTCACTCATTGGGTTCATGATTGAATATGGAATTATCCATGTTTGTCCCATGTTTATATCTAAAATTTTCTTTTTACCAATATTTCTTATTAGCGTTGCTTTTGGACAAGACCGTTTTAATAATTCATCTACAGTTTCAGGTAAAGCTGTTTTAATATTGAAATAATCATGCGATATAATATTATTTGTGATGAATGCATTATTTCCGCTACAATGTACAATACCATTAACAATAATCAATTTAATTTCTGTATAAATTTCTGCCTCTGTAATATCTTCAGTAAACACAACTATTGTCCGATCTTTTCTACAACGATTGATATACTCCCATATTCTTTTTTTATTCATAGTATCAAGACCTTTTGTTGGTTCTTCCAAAAAGACATATTTTTGTTTTGCCATTAAAACCATACCAATAGATAATATTCTTTTTTGAACTTGACTTAACCTTGGTATAATATAATCTTTATATTTAAACAAACCCATATCATTCATTAAAAGATTTATATCCAATTTCTTATTTAAAAGTTTATTCATAAATATTAAATTTTGTTCAACTGTTAAACCGTCAAATGTATTATTATACTTCGAACATAAACCTATTACATTTAATTAAATAAAATATAATATAGAGGTATATAAATTGCAATACAATAACAATATAAAAAACATTTGAAAAAAGAAAAAAAAAAATTAGTATACTATTATTAAAGTTTTAATCCTATCATTATTAAAAAATATATTATTAAAATATATATTTATTTAATATCTTACCGATATCTTTTTTAATTTTATTTAATTCCGAGGATAATTTCTTGCCATTATATAAGATATCTCCAGAATCTGGTTTAATATTTCCAAGCATAATATGCATTAATGTTTTTATTCCTGATCCTGGTTTACCTACTATACCATATATTCCTTCTAATGGTATTCCAAAACTAACAGATTGAAGAATTGGAATATCAGTTTTTTTTGTATATTTTACTTTTTTACTAATATTAGTTACTTCAATGATAGGATCATTTATTTTTTGATTTAAGCTTGGTATTTGTTTATTGTTTTTTTGAATTACTCTATAATTATATTTAATAATTTGATGATAATCCGTCAAATACTCTTTGCGTACTTCTCTTGCCGTCAAGATTTTTTCCAAAATAATGGATACTACAAAGTATAAAATTGTAGAAAATGTTAATAAACATAAGAAAATAAGTATATCCCCATGAAACAAATCTTTAACTTCTATATGATTGGTAATTCCAACTTCCGATGTTATTTCCTTTACTAGCGAAATGATACCTACTGGTGATATTATTGCTGATAAAAGCATTCTCCAACTTTTTTCTATGTTTAATATATAGGTTGTAGAAAGCACAGCAACTATAGAGAGATATATATACATTGATTCTGCATACTTTAATTTTTTAAGTATTACCGAGTATAAATATGCCATTCCAATGGCGCTCATTCCATATATTTCAAAAATTATGATATATACTGATGTTTCAATATTATTTATTAACCCTAGTAATTGTAGAGAGTATGTTATTAATATTGTCCCAAATATAAATTTTACCGAATATTGAATAAGCCATGATAAACTAAAAAATGAACTATTAATACCAGATAAAACGAAAGCCTT
Organism: Piromyces finnis; assembly: GCA_002104945.1. Classification (NCBI taxonomy): domain Eukaryota; kingdom Fungi; phylum Neocallimastigomycota; class Neocallimastigomycetes; order Neocallimastigales; family Neocallimastigaceae; genus Piromyces; species Piromyces finnis. The sequence continues at coordinate 789,775 of MCFH01000022.1, forward strand.
TTTAGTTTGTGAACCTTTTTCATCTAAAATAAAACGTACAATATCTTTTGATAATATCATAAATAATCCTACGATACAAGGTAAAAAAATATGATAATCTAATACTGAATTATCTTCGCAGTAATGCTGTGGTTCTTCAAATTGTGCAAGATTGACATCATATCTGAAATTTTTATTATTCGAAACTAATTTTATAATTGCTTCATCTATCGCTTTTTGAATAGGGCAAAAAAATACTTCATACATTGATTTTTTAGGATCAATTAGAAATCCATATTGCTTAAAAAAAGAAGATCGAGTACGTTTAAATATTTTTTCTATTTTTTGATGATGTGGAATTGGGTCTTCCGTATTTGGTGGCAACAAAGCCTTATCGATTTTTATTGTATAATTAAATAAACTATCATTAAATATTATACCTATAATAAATCGTGAAGATTTTTTATAAATTTCATTTAAATATTTTTCATCATAATATGTTCTATATATGTAACTCTCTGGGGAAATATTTTGGAATATTTCACCTGTCATAATTAAATCTATAAAAGTATTTGAAATACTTCTAAATTTTCTATCTCTTGGTAAAACAAATGCAAATAAAAAGCTTTCATCAAAACTTTCTGAACAATGATTAATATCATAGCCGTTAAGAGTATATAATTCTGTTATTTTAGTTTCTTCAACATAGCATGTTAATTTAGGTGCTATATATAATATATATGGTACTTTATATTTCAAAGAGTATAAAACAAAATTTATATTTTAATATAAGGAATAGTATAATAAATTATATATGAATTTAATATTATATATAAAAGCATTACATAAAATTAATAATAGCAATGAATTAAAACCATTTATTTTTTTATTCTTCCAAAAAAATGCACTAAAAGTGTTTATATATGAATTCTATCGGAAAGAAATAATATAAAATGAATAAATGTTGTTAGTATAATTAAAAATGATGATATTACTCTTTTAAACTAACTTAATATATATTTCTTTTCTTTTTGATTTATAAACAAAATTTATTATTTCATTTTAAAAATTATACATTAAAGGATATAAAGATATATGTATATATTGCTACTACTACTGCTACTACTACTAATATTATTATTATTACTATTATTATTATTATTATTATTATATATATTATATATTTCTTTTTTTTAAAAAAATATATATACAACTTACCATTTGATGTGATAGTATTTAATAATTTTTATTTTTTATTTTAATAAATTTTAATTGTAATTATTAATTTTTATCTTATTAATAATATAAATTTGAATTTTTTTTTTTTTTTCTTATTAAATTGATAAGATTTTTGTTTTCTATCTTGTTTTCTAAATCGCTCAATTTGTATAAGTAATTTAATGGTATATATATAAAATATATAAATTAAATATACATTTTTTTTTTTTTTTTTTTAATTATTTACAAACTGTAAAATTTTATTAAATGCTTATTTTATTTATTTTATTATATATAAACAATTTTATATGTTATTTCCTCCTCTTAATAAAAGATTGCTGTTGAATTGAATGGTTTCTTTTTCTTTTCTTTTTTCTTATTATTTAATTTTAAAAATATTAATTTATCTTTTTTTTTTTATTTTTATATTTTATATATATATAAATTATTTTTTTTTTTTTTTAAAATATATTAAGATCTATTAATATATTAATATAATTGGAGAAATTACAATAAAAGATTCTAAATTTATATATTGGTATAAAAATATAAAAATATAAAATTTTGGGTTATGATTTTTAATTATGAAAATAATAATGTTAAATGTTATGAACTATCTTTAAATACAACAAGTTAGCATTAATGAATGGAAAGATGAATATATTAAAGCATTTCAAAAAGAAAAATTCAACAATTTATATAATAATGGACTTATGAAAATAGTAAAAAAAAAAAAAAAAAGAAACGAAACTATATAATAAAATTATTAATTCAACAAAATACTTTTTATATTATTATATAAGATAAAAATGTATAACACTAGTTGTATCAAATATTAAAACGGATCATTATTTATCTTATATACCAAAATCCAATTACTATACTAGTAACTAATCTAGGATGGAGTATTCAACAATTGATATTATGTAAGCATATTATTATGAAGACATCAATTTCTAAGCGACTCCAACTATAAATAGATATATTAGAATTTAAACAAAATTCTATATATTCTTTATCAATCCAAAAGGCAATCATATGAAATCATTACGAAATTTAGAAAATTATGAGTATTGATATTATAAAAAATTATAAAAGAATGTAAACAATTGATTCTTATATAATTCTTATATTATTATTGTACAATTAGTTATTGAATAAATTCTAGTAGAATAAACAAACTCTAGAGAATATTTAGTGTTAAACAAACTTCTTGTTATAGTAAAAGCTTATCATAGTGTCATATAATGAAAATAAATATAACCGATATTTAGAAAAGAGAAATATTAAAACATAATAAAAAAAAAGTTTATATTATTTACAGATTAATTCTTAAAAACATTTACCAAAATAATAATTACAATAAATTCCACGTGTAATCATAAATATATGCTGATAATATGATAATCCCACATGCATTCTATAATTATAATTAATAAAAAAAAATAAATTTAGAATTCCCAACTTGTTACATGAATACGTAATTTTAATTAAAAAAAGGATATATCAAAAGAAACAAAGAAACTTTAAATTTTATTAAAGAAATTTAATATAAGAAAAGCAATACACATCATACATGGTAGATAATATATGAAAAAAATAAAGAAAATATTTGATATTACATTACAAATAGTATTCTAGATTCTTAAATATTCATAATAAAAATTTTTATGATCTAGATACTCTATTATGTTGAAGATTCAATTTTACTAACTAGAAAAAGTAGTAACGTTTTTCTTTATTTAAATTTCATGTTAATTTATAATGGAAGGAAAATAAATATGCCAATGTTGATTTTTCTGATTTTTCTGGTAATTACAAAACGTAAAAAAAAAAAAAAAAAAAAAAAAAATACAAATTTGGAGTCTATACTATAACGAAATAAGTAAATTATACCAAAAGAAATAGAAAACATTATCAACTTAAAACGGTTGTAAAGAATTAATAAGAAATGAATTAGATTGTTAAAAGAAATAGGAAATGTATCAAAATTAATAATATTAATATATTTAAATGATTTATTAACTATTCAATATAAACAAATTCTTATTATAAGAATTCAATTGAAATGTTTTATTTTTAATTCAACTTAGAAATATCTATAAAAAGAACTCAAAAAAGTCTTTTTAAAATTATGAATTTGTGTAACCATTAAAACTTTAATTTATAATTTTTTTTATTATATTAATAATAACCTAAAGCTTGAAAAGATTATTTTCTCTTCTAATTCATTTTAAAAATATAATACTATCAAAGTATTTAGTATCATATTTATAATATATAATATAAACAATAAATAATTAGTAATTAGTATAATTTAAATATTTTATTAATCGTACTAGTATTAGTTACATAATTTTAGGCTTTTTCTAAATTTAATCAAAAAAACAAAGCATGAATTTAATTTTAGCTTTTGCACTATTTTAAGACTTCCTGACTAAGAAATTTATTCACTTATTATAATTCTGACAAACTTAGTCAAAAAAAAGTTAATAAATGTAAAAATATAATAGTTTTTATTTATATTTTACTAAATAAACATAAAAATAATATTTCAAAAAACAAAAATAATAGCTTTAATCAAGCTCCATTAAACTATTAAATGTTTATTATTATAATTATCTAAAAGGAAAAGGGTATTCTATTATATTAATGATGTATATATATAATGAATATTTTTAATCTTTCAAACATTAAAATTGCCAAACAATACTATTGAAAATAAATAATTTTGAAAAAAAAAAAAAAAAAAAAAAAAAAACACTTTCTTTTAAGTTTGCATTAAAAATGTTATAGTAATAAATACAATGAAATAATTGCTTTTTTTTTATTTAATTAATACATTATTTTTATATTAATATAGTTTTATTAATAAAAAATAAAAATAAAATAAAATATATTTAAAAAAAAAAAAAAAAAAAAAAAAAAAAAAAAAAAAAAAGGGAAAAATATTTTTCTATATTCAAATTAAAAAGAAAAAAATAAAAATATATTAATGCTAATTTGATAAATTAATTTTTGTTATCATATATACATTTTTTTATGAATTCTTTAATAAATACAAACTTTTTTAAATAATACTAGAAATATTATTTTCTTAGCTTTTTTTTTTAAAAAAATAATCATTTATATAATAACATTATATTATTATCTAATAATAAATAATATTAATATAAGCATTAAGTCGTATTATTATTATTAAATATTATTAAATTATAGAATAATAACTTATACTTAATATCAATATTTCTTTTTTTAAAAAAAATTATTATTTACAACATTTTAAAATATATATAGTTTTAGAAAATACTAAAAATAAAGATTACTGATAAAAAATATTATTATTGATATTTCTTTTTAAAAATTATTAAATTGATAAATATTTACTATGTATTATAATGAAAATAATAGGTATTATTGTTAATAATATTATTTAAATGAATTGGACTGTTATGTTCTTGATATACTTTTTTATTTGAATATATTTTATTATTAAAATCTAAAGAAGATGGTTGATAGTTTTTTAATTTATTGAATTTTTTATAAATTGCTTTATTATTGTTGTAGTTGTAGTTGTTGTTATTGTGGTTATTGTAATTATTATTGTTAATGTTGTTGTAATTGCTGTAATTATTATTATAGTAGAGGTTGTTATTGCTGTTACTATTGTTATTGTTGTTGTTATCATTGTTATTATTGTTGATACTGTTATTACTATTATTATAATTATTATTGGTATTATAACAATAATTATTATAATTATTATTATTTTTCTTTTTTTGATAACTCTTAGAAGAAAAATTATAGGGATTAAAATCGCTTTTAAAGGTTAAGAAATTATCATATGAATTTGATGTACCTAAATAATTAACTGATACTGGAAAAGAATACGGATTCTTTACAAATGTACTTAATTCATTCCTTGGTGATTGTGAATACAAAAATGGATTAGCATTACTTATCGAATTAGTATTATTACTATTATTATTGAAATAGTAATAATAATAATCTTTTATAGTACCATAATTATAAGATTTTAAATTTAATGCATTAAAATTATTATTAAAATTTAGACAATAATTATTATTGTTCAAAATCATTTGAAATTCTCTAGATTCTTTTCTGTATTCATCAAAATCATTATACCATTTATAATATTCCTCTTCAGATATATATAGATTATAGTCGATACTCTCAAGTAACAGTGATTCCCATAGATTAATTAACTCTAATGATATTTCTGTTGATTTTGACCATGAACTATTTTTCCAGTTATTATCATCTAATAATTTTATTGAAATAATATAGGCAATTAAAAATTGCTGATATTCATTTTCGAGTATTGAAGTTGGATTTGTTTCTTTTGTGTTAGATTCCTTTAATTCTTTAAGGGATTTAGACACAGAAGTTTCTTTTGACAAATTCTGACTTTCCTTTATTTTTTTCTTTACTTTCATATTATTTTTATTATTTATTTCTATATTTTTACTTTCGGATAATGAAGGGTATTCATTTATGATGAATCTATTGGATTTTTGAACTTTATCTTTAGGATTTGGGCAACATGATTTCATATAGACTTGTTCTGTTGATTTTTTTGATATTAGATTTGAATAAACAACATTATCATTTGATGTTTTGGAATCACCTTTTACAATTGAAGCATATGATATCTTTTTGACAATTGTTTTTTCTTCATTATCGCCATTATCTAAAAAAAAAGTTAAAAAATTAATTTATTTTATATATATAAATATTAAATGTTAAATAATTTAAAAGGTAATAAATTGTATTACAAATACGATTTAAAAAAAAAAAGGATAAAAAAGTATATTACCTTTATGATCTGAAGCTAATAGTTTTGGATCAATAATAATTGATTTTTTATTTTGATCTTTTGTATTTAATATTTGTTCAAGAATTTCATTAGAATTTAATGATCTCATTCTTTTAATAAGAATTAATGCTGCTATGGAAACTTGAAATATTGGAATATAGGAATATGTTTTTGTCAGTATATGTTCTATTTGTTTTTGAACATTATTAAAATTCTTTTTTACAGATAAAATCTTATTTTCATAATTATGATTATTAGATATAAAGTTATTGCTAAGCAAAGTAAGAGGAGGATTACTAATATATGAGCATTGTGAAGCATTTGTAGACGTAGAAGCAACCGAAAAATAAGAGGGGGAAGGAAATATTTGTGAGTAGGGAGAAGTATTTGAAAAAATTGCTGAAGAAGCAATACTTGAATTGAATTCAGTTTCAGAAAATGAATTTCCTGAAGAAGGATATGATAATTGAGAATTTGCCTTGTAGATATCAGAATTAACTAAATTAATATCTGATTTTAATAGGTTATTATTATTATTATTATTATTATTATTATTATTATTATTATTATTATTATTATTATTATTATTATTATTATTATTATTATTATTATTATTATTATTATTATTATTATTATTATTATTATTATTATTATTATTATTATTATTATTATTATTATTATTATTATTATTATTATTATTATTATTATTATTATTATTATTATTATTATTATTATTATTATGCTTATAATTTTGACTAAGATTATTATTATTTATAGTTGAAAAATCAATGTTATTTGAAGGGAAAGTATTAATGTTAAAATTTAACAATGTGCTTGAACTAGATTTAATACTTGAATTTAATAACGAGATATTACTATTAACATCACTAAAATCATCATTCCTTCCATTTGAATCAACATAGTTAACACTCGGCGTAATAGATGCTGTGTTTTTTTCATTTTCTGTACTAAGTTTGTCTTGAGTATTATATGGTGTATCTAGATGGAATTTTTCATTATTTTCAAAATCTAATAAATGATTGTCATGAGTTATAGAGTTGGTATGGTTTTCTTTTCCTAATAGTATAGATTCATTATTGCTATTTCTATTGTTATTAATATCATTAGAATCTTTTGAATCCTCAATATTATATCGTGGTGTTGTTGATTCATCTATACAACATGCTTTATCAATCAATTCATTATAATTCACTACGGATGAAATATTAGATTTGGTGTCATTTATATCACTAATTGCTTTGTTCATATTATATGAATTTGCGATAGTAGCATCTTTTATTATATTAATTTCATTAATATTAACTTCATAATTACTATTAATTTGAATTTTACGTATATTTACTTTTTCATTTTCATATAATTGATTAAAATCGGTATTGAGAGGTCCAATCCTTGATAGTGATATTATTTTTTGACTTTGAATATTATTATAAATTATATTGTTATAATTACTTTTTTCCAAATCTATCTTGTTTGCTATGACTTTTTTATTATTTGAAGGTTGGCTTTTTACCATGGTAGTGTCTTTTAATAAAGTGTCTTGAGAGAAATTGAGTATTTTAAATAGAATATAGGTTACAATTCTTGATAATTCCTTAATTTCTATGGATGGATGCTTCATATTATTAGAATAATTACACTTGTTATAATTTTTATTGTGTTTACTTTTGTGTCGATAATAGTTATTATGGGAAGAAATAATATTCATGTTACTTGAATTGTTATTATAATTGTGACTGTTGATAGATGTTATTGTAGATGAATTTTGGGAATCTTTTACACAATTGTTTTCATAAAAATTTTTTCCTCCAATATTAATTTTAAAGCAATCATTATTGTTGTTATTGCCAGCATCACTACCATTTTGGTAATAGTAATTACAGTAATCATAATAATTTACATTCTCTGAATAATTTTTATACTTTTCATCCCCTTGATCACTTTTTTGTTCACAAATTTTGCAGCTGCTACTACTATTATTATTAGTATTATTGTTATTACTTACTATGGATACTAATGTTGATTCTGTACAAATACTTTTAGGAGAAGAATATTCAGTACTATTTGCATTACATTTATAATAATATTCAGAAAAATTATTGTTTTGATCTCTATTATTGTATTCTCCATAATAATTAGTATTATATTGTAATTTTTGATTATTATCATAATTGAATTTTTTTAATGAACCGTTAGTAGAATTCAAATTTCTTTTATTATGATCTGATGTAGAATTACAAAAACATTGACTATTATTATTTAAATACTTTTCTTTATGATATTGATAATGAACATTTAAATAGTTATTATTTGAATTATTACAAGATGTGTAATTATTTGAATTAAAACAACCAATTTTATTTTTATTCTTTCCATAGTAATTATTGGTAGTTACGTTAGCAAATTTTTCATTATCAATATTATAATTGTTATTGTTGTTGTTGTTGTTGTTGTTATTATTATTATTATTATTACTATTACTTTTATATTTATTTATGTTAATAGACGATTTTTTATTTAGATGACTTTTATCATAGTTTCCGTTTGAATAACCTTTTTTATAATTATTATTACTATTATTATACGTGTAATTATAATTGAAACAATTATTGTTACTGTTGTTATTATTAGAAATGTTATTTCTAAGGATATCACTTTTTGTATAGCATGAATCGTTTCTAATATTTGTATTTTGATTGGTATTACTATAAGTTGTATTATTAGAATAGTTTAAATTACGTGTTCTATTATAATTACTATTATCTGTTACTTTATTTCCTTTATTCTTTTTTTGGTTACAATATAAAAATCTATTTTCTTTTTTGTTTTCTGAAATTCCTGCAACATTTTTTGAATCATTAATAAAACTTACATTGCTTGAATTTCCCTTTACTTTTTCTTCTTTTCTACAATATATCGTATTATAATCATCATGTTTATCATTATCTGTACTATGATCTTGCAACATTAGAAATATAATGATATTTTTTATATCAATTATTATAAATAATTGATACTTGTAATAATAATAATAATAATTATAAAATGAACTTTCTTGATACTATTTTTTTTCTTCCTTTCTTTTTTTTTTACACACTTATCACTATTTTGTCTTAATTATTAATTCATAAAGCCTTAAGCAATACAGTGAACAAGAATTAAACAATCAGAATGATACTATTTTAAATATAATCTAATATATATATATGACTCCAAGTATTATTTCGTTTTTTTTTTTTTTTTTTTTTTTTTTTTTTTTTTAATAAAATTTAAATTATTATTGTATATATGTCTCTTACTGTATATTTTTATTTTTTTTGCTTATATAATTATAGTTTTTTTATCCTTATATTAAATGCTATACTTTATAAATTATTTTTAAATAATGAAGTATTTTTTTTATTTACTTATTAGTGAAATTTAACTATCAATAATAGTATTAAACACTTTTTTTTTTCCTTAAAGTCAAAGCATTAAAAAAAAATATGAATAATATACGTATAATATATATATATATATATTTATTATTATTATTATTATTATTATTATTATTATTATTATTATTATTATTATTATTATTATTATTATTATTATTATTATTATTATTATTATTATTATTATTATTATTATTATTATTATTACGTTATATCAAATAGTATTATTATATTTATTGTATTTATATTTCGCGAAAATAATTATTAAATAATAAAGTATCTCTCCATTGCCCGTAACATCAAAACACGCTATTTTCTTTACTTATTATTCTTTTTTTTCTTTCTTTTTTTTTTATTGTTTTATTTTTTTTCAACTTAATAATATATGATGCTCTTCTCTTATTAAAAAAAAAATGTTGATGTTTTTATTATGAAAATATTGTTATTATAACTGGTTGAATATTGTTAATATTAAATTTTCTAATTTTTTTTTTTTGTTACAAATATTATAGTTGTTTTATAATATAAAATTATAAGAAAATAGAAAAATATTTAATAATCAGATATGCTTATAATATATAGTTTATATTAGTATATTGCAATATTTTCTATTGTAAAAATATAATTTAAATGGAATGTTAAAATTATTGTAAATTTCTTCATTTTCATTCAACTATTTCATGAGTGAAGTATTTATATATTAATAATTATTGATATCAGAACTGTTTTGATTATAATATCAGAGTTTTATCGTTTTCAACCATACTAATTTCCAAAATATATAGCTATATGTGTATTTCAATGAATGAATAACAATTTAATAAAAAAAATAAAATAAATTATAAAATGAAAATATATATGTATATAAAAAGAAAAGATAAAAAAATAAATAAGTTAAAAAATAAATAATAAATAAATATTTGAAATTAAATTAAAAATTTAATTATTGAAATTTTAAATTAACATTTTATATTAAAAAAAATTTTTAATACATACAGAAAAAGATTTTTTAATTTAAAACTTTTTTTTTTTAAAAAAAATCTTTTTATTATTTATTAATGGTGGTAAAAAAAAAAAAAAGTAATTTTTAATTATTATCATTATAAAAACTGCTTACATCCTTTTTTATATACCTGTAATTATTAAATAATAATAAAGTTATTAAAAGTATTTTTTTTTTATATTAAGCTATCAAAAAAATTATTAATATTAAAAAATAAAAAAATAATACAATTAAAAATTAAAATTTTTTAATTATTTTTTAAATATAAATTAATTTTTTAGGTTATTAAAAAACCATTTATTTCATTTATAAAATATTTTTATTTGAGTTATCACTAACTTTTTTTATTTTATTCATATATAAAAAGATACTTTTTTTTCACTTTTTAAACAAAAAAAATCATTATTATTATTATTTTAATAAGAATAAATTGGAATAAAATAGTCCTTTAAATTATTAATGATAAAAAAAAAAAAAAGAACAAAAATATATTATATATAATATTATCTTTATAAAATTCAACCTTCAGAAAAAAATTATATAATGGTATAAAAGGTTTCAACTAACAATACATATTGTCTATGCTATTGAATGTTAGATGTTATATTTTGTTGAGGTTCAGTTAATAATAATTTAATAATAAATTTTATTTATTGGCTTGACTATAAAATGCTATGTTTTTTTTAAAGTTATATATACATTCTAATTTCAAACAAAAACTTATAATTTAAGAAAAGAGATTGATTATACCTATACATATTTGTTCTGTTTAGTTAAAATTCAATATAAAAAAAAGTGGTAGAAGTTAACTACTACAATTCAAAATTAAATATCAAATAAGATTTGTATAAAATTTGTAGTTGAGATTAAGAATGTATTGAAATATATTATAAAGTATATTACTGAAGGCGTTCTAAACACATTAATATGTTAAATCATTAACTTTTAAAAGGAAAAAAAAAAAAAAACTTTTTTTATAATATTACTGAATGAAATCCTTGACTCAAAATTATAAAAGCTAATAATAATAATAATTTAATATATCTCGTTTCTAAAAAATTGTATTATATGTATTATATGTATTATATGTATTATATGTATTATATATTAATGCTAAGTTATAAATTATATATTTTATATATATATATATTATGTTTATTATTATTATGTTTATTATATTTATTATTATCATTATAATTATTATTACAATATCACCATTATTACTATCACAATTCATAATTGTTACTTCTATTGTTATCATTATTATTACTATTATAGGTGTTATTATATTGTCTGTTGTTGTTGTGTTGTTGTCGTACTTGTTGTTGTAGCTATTGTTGTTGTTAGCATTATTAGTAAAACTATTTAAATATCTTTTATTAAGAAATTTTAACTATCTAGCTATAATGTATACTATTACAACAAAAGAATGTGTTTCCTTAACTAATATTAGGATACATATACTTTATTGATGTATTCAAACTATTATTTTTTGTGTTTTTTTTTTTTTTTTTAGGATGAATTAGTATAAATTCTAGATTCATGTTGGGGCCAGGTTTATACTAAATTCCCTGGTTATATATTTTTAAAAATTATTTTTTACATTGGTCCTTAGAATTCTGTAAGAAATTGGTCATGATACTTTGATTCAAATAAAACAGAATCCTTGTTATATTACTCTTACAAAATTAGTTTTTTTTTTTTTTTCTCAAAAAAGTTGATGAATTTTTTTTCTGGTCTGAGAGGTCTATAGTTTTTTTGGTATTCACAAGTCATGCCAAACCCTTCATTTAGAAAATCCTTACTGTAAAGGTATATTATTACTATTATTTATACTTTTTTAGGCTATTATATAGCTCAATTGGAAATGTTTATATAAAACATAGTGAAATCATGATGAAATCCAAGTGAATTAATCATGTAAAAATTAAAGATCCATTTTTATTTGAGGATTACAACCCTCATTTGTCCTTTCCATTTTTTTTTTTTTTTTTTTGCTTCGTGTTTGATTTTTTTTCAATTGATTTTTCTAATATTTTAAATTGCTCTAATTGGATTGTCTTTCTAATGGTTTAGGAAATTTAAATGAAGTTCTTTCTATTTAAAGATTTGTTGATATCTTGAACCCAGAGGTGATATCCTCATCTTCTTTCGACATTGATCATATTCTTGTCAACTTAAAGATGAAAAAAAATAGTGATTTCATCTTCTGGCTCTTTTATTGACGGTTACTTTGTATCAAATCATAAACCTTGTATCATATCCACAACATGGACAGACACGAAGGCAGTCAGGTGTAACTCTACTGGCAATAGCAATTCTGGTAGTGTTTTCATAGTCGCATCGAATATAAATAATTCAAGTAATTCCTAAATTTAAGTGAGGTATGTTGAGACCGATATACATTAGGCAATTTGAATTAAGGAATTTGTTGTTAGTATATCTGAGGGCTTTAATTTCATTATTTAGGCTACTATTATTCCAATAATGTTCTCTAATATCTTTAGTACTTTTAATATTTATTTTCATAAGCTTCTTATATAGTGAACAAGATTCTTTGGCCCAGGAGTAATGAGATACGGAAGGAATAGATCGAACGAGATCTTTAATAATATAATTTGATGTTCTCTATTTAACAAAACATCTCACTTGATACATAGCACAAATACCTGAAAGTGTTGGAATCCTTAAATCCCTTGTAAGAGCATACAGACTAATAAATGAATTTCGTTCAAAAACAAAATTCTTGTTATTCAGATTTTTATTGAGAAAGCTATTGACGCTCCAAAAAACAGCAGTATTGATAAGAGATTAGACTCTGCGAGTTCTATTTTTGTTGGAGCCAAGTAATAGAGCATAATAAGAGACTTTACTTAAAATATAGGAATGAATGACTATATTTTTTAAACCAATAGGAACACAATTGTTAGTGAGAAAGCTCTTAAAAGAGAATAAAGATTTCTGAACTTTTTTATACATATTAGACAGAATAGGAGTCAGAGAAAGATCTTCGTCGAATGGGATTCCAAGATAGATAGGTATAGTAGGAAGCCTTTGGAATCAAGTACATGCCAATGTAAAATGTTGGATCTACATAACTAGTGGATCCATTAAAGTTGATAGGTTTAACAACGATAGTTGCACACTATGTTTATTCCAAAAGATATTTCATTTAAATTAGCCCAATCGGGTATTAGATTAAGCATCTTTTGAAGGATCTTCTTGTTAGGAGCAATTAGAACAATGTCATCAGTAAAAAGACCACCAGAGCAACGTTTATTTCCTAAACTAACACCAAGCCTTTTACATTTATTTAAAATATTGTTGATGAAGAGATTAAATAGAATAGGAGAAAGAGGACATTCTTGTCTTACACCACGATTGATAGGAAATCCATTAGAGAGCATATCCAAAAAAAGTACACGAGAATATATAATAAATAGTATATAAATAGTATTGTTAATATTTAATTAATATAAAGGTAATACATGGACTATATTCAATTTGCAGTTTACTCAAATTGAATCAAAAGTGTATTTAATTAATTTTAGTTTTATTATTTAATTAAATTAGTATTAAATTAGTTTTGTTTATTTTATATTGAATAATTAAATGAGCTTTTGAGGTAGAGTAGAGATTATTGAGAAAATCAAAACATTTACCACGTATGCCTAATTTATACAACTTTATAATAATATTAAATATAGGAACCGAGTCGTATGCTTTTTTGAGGTTAAAGAAAGCAATATAAGTGGCTTTTCCTTTAAACTTTCTTCTTTGACAGATTTCTCCAATGGAAATAAATAAGCTAATGCATTCTTCTTTATTACGAAAACCAAATTGCTCAAGTAGGATAAAGTTATGAGAAAGAACATTCTTTGAAATTCTATCAGTTACGATTTTTGAAATGATTTTAAGGCCTACATTGATGAGAGAAATACCACGATAATTATTACGGTCTAAAAGATCACCTTTCTTTGGAATAGAGACAATGGAAGCAGAGTTCCATTTCAAAGGAAAGGATCCATTCCAAATTTTATTAAAAATTAATTTAAGACAATTTCCAACAGACTCATGTTCCTTTTCTAGTTCTTCGTTACAAAAAATAAAAATTTTAAAGAATTCAATTGGGATACCATCGAGACCTGGAACTTTAGGATTAGCACGTCTGTGTACTGGTTTATAGTTTAGTAGGCATGGAGAAGAAATTGCATTACTACAAAGGAATTGGCTGTTACCTACTTCTTGAAGGCAAACACATACAAGTTTGAAAATTGTGTAGTAAAGTACAGAGCCTCGTCCTTTTTCTCAGGGTTCCTACCATTGATGTTCTAGCAAGTACATAAATTGAAAAAGGAAGCATTAGAATTTAAGTGACTAAAGTTGATATCGTCAGAGAGTGAACCAGTCATGGATTTAATAGAACGTTTGTTTTTATAAGATCTATTATTTTTGAGTTTATCAATGAATTTCCAAAATATTTTACTAGAAATTGGGAGTTTATTGAAAAGGGAGTGTATGAGTAGCATGACTTTTAGCGGACATTTACCGTCGACTTTTAGAATGAAATAATTACCGAGAGATTGTGAATATTTTTTGGTAAGGGAATGGAGGACTTTATTGAAAAGCTGAATATCTTTTAATAAGAATTCCAATAATCGTTGTTTGAACCATGAACTAAGATCATGAATAAGATATAATTTATTTGAGTTAGATCCGAAGAAGTGTAGACCTCGTCGTAAGGTGAGCAAAATACAATTGATATTGTTCATTTTTAAAGGAACTTATTATGGGAAAATAGTTATTAAAAATTGATATTGATATTGATATTGATATTGATATTGATATTGATATTGATATTGATATTGATATTGATATTGATAAATAATGGATAAAATTAAAATAAAATAGTAATATAATAGTATATAAAAAATATTAGTAAAAACGGATATATTGAATAGTTAGTGAATTATTTGTCAAACAATGTTTTAATTTTAAAACTTGACAATGTTGCTGAAAAACTTAGTTTTAACTTTACTAAAAACTTCAAATTGGATATAAATTTATATTCTGTCACTTTTAATTTCTGAACTATAACTGTATTTTATATTTTTTTAAATAGATTAATACTGTTTGTTGGTTGACTATTGTGTTATGTTGATTCTGATAGTTGGATTTAATTATTCATTTATGTTGAAAGTAGAATGATAGAAGAATGAAAAGTTATTATACCATATTACAAAGGGTAAAGGATTTAAAGAATTTAAATAAAGAACATAATAAAATTTCAAAAATAAAATTGAAACAAAAGTAATATATATAATGAAAAAAAAACAAGAATACTCGATTTTCCAGGATTTAAGTTTTATTGACAAAATGTTAATAGAAAAAAAAAAAAAAAAAAAAAAAAAAAGGAGTTTAATACTTACCATGAGAGTCCATAATAAACCTAATAAAATTATACAAATATATAGATATATATATAATATAAAGTATAAAAGATATATAGAAAGGAGATAGAAAAAGTATATAAAAGAAAGTTAGTAGAAAGAGATTCCTTGGAAAATCAATGTTTCAAAAAAAACAACCCTCTTTCGCTGTTACGCACGGAGACCTTGAAAGAGGGTCGTTCAATTCCATGAGCTTAGTTCTAATAGTATTTCCCAAAAAAGACTAACCAAACATCTATTGCACAATGCTTGGATTTATTTCTACTCGCTCAGCACCATGAACATGAGTAAAGTCCCTTGAGAAACTTCATTTATTAAACTAAATGAAGGCATGTTCCCAAGGAAAAGGAATGTTATTATTAACACCAATATATTTCCTCAATTAAAAGCAATTTATGGATTTATTGATTAAAGATCGTCAAGTAAGCAAGTTGAAAAAATACAAAACATATTACTTTTAAAAATTTCAAATAAAATAAAGGAATAAAATAAAAAAAAAAAAAAAAAAAAAAAAAAAGAAATTATGAACCACTTTCCTATTTTGTTTTTATTCTTATTTACTGCAACTTTTTTTTTTTTTTTAATAAATAATACACTTTAAATTTTTATACCTCTACATATATATTTTTTCTAATTGATAAATTATTTTTTATCTTTTATTTTTTATATAAGATTAGGAGGAGGATAGAATGTTTCTTTTTTTTTTTGTTTACAAAAAATATTAATATGACTTTTTACATGTGTAAATTAATTATTATTAATAAATAATAGTTTATGTGATGTTTGTTTGCTTGTTTAATTAAGATATCATTAATATTCATTATTAAATGAAATAATATTTAAATTTTAAATTCAAAAAAAAAAAAAAAAAAAATACAAAATTTGATGAATAAACTTTAAAAAAAATACATAGTATTTAAAACTTAAAAATTAAATGGATATTTATTAATAAATATCTTTAATTTTTATATATATAAATAAGTTTTATATTATAGAGTATCATTAAATAAATTCAATTATTTAATTAATACTAATAATTATGAATAGTATTAAAAAAAAAATTGCTCTCAAATTTATTTAAATCCCTTAATAAATGGATTACCATGAATTTGAGATGATGAATAATTAGTTTTAATGCATGGTGGAACAAGTACATTTTTATTTTGAACAAGGTATCTTTCAATAAAATCTGGAGTTGGAGAAGCTGTTCGACTTAATGGTGGAGATGGGTATATAGTATTCCTAACAGGATAAGCACAAATATTTTGACGAACAACAGATTGTGGTTTTACATTATTTATTTTTGGAAAAAATAAAACAGATTGATTTGATGTAGTTGAACCCTTTGGAATAACAGTTGATCCTTGGAAAGGAGGAATAGGCATGGATGGATGATTTACTGGAATGTTGATTAAAGTAGATTGAGAAGATTGATTTTTGATGACTCTAGACATTGGAAGATTGGGCAAAAGTTGGGATGGTTTGACGGCTTGAACATTTTGTGGCATCATAGGGATAACTTGAGGCTTTGAAGGGTTTCTTACCATAAAATGATTTTTGGTTTGGCGAACCTTGGATGGGGTTAATGGGGAATAGATTGCAGTATTTGAATTTGGATGAGCCAAAGTAGTAGTGAAAGAGGAAGAGGAGGATGAGGTAGTAAAGAAAGGATTTGGGGATAAATTGTAAGAAACAACAGGTGGCATAGCAACCTTTGGTTGCTTTCTTTGTTCGTATTTTAAAGTTAAGTCACGGCTAACATTTTTTATCAACTTTAACCAATCCTTATAATTACTTTCAGAAACATAAAGTCTGAATGAAATAGCGACTAAACCTTTCATTTCCAATTCATTTAAATGTTTTAATGAAATGTTGGTAACATTAGCCCAAACTGTATTTGAGTAACGATCATCACTAATGAATTTATTTGCCATCATAAAAGCAACAGGAATAATTTCTTCATAACTCCATTGGTTCAAGAATTTTCCTTCTGGGGTTTGGCTAGCTTCCTTCAATCTATAAATGTATTCTAAAGCGAGAATAACGGAGGAAAAGGAAATTTGAGTAATTTTAAGTAAATGATCAACATAATCAATTAATTTTGAATAATTATTTTTTAATTCTCCTCGGCAAGAACGACTACAAGCCTTTAAAATTTGAGTTTCAAAATCTTTTGGATCAACTTGTGCTTCATTTTTTAAAGCGACTTTTTTCTTTTCAACATCAATACCAGCAGTGTTTAATACTGGCTCATTTTTTAAGGTTGCTTGTTCTTGGAATATTTTAGATTGATAAATATTTTTATATAATACATTTACTTTATCATATTGACAATCGAAAAAGTAATGATGATTATTGGATGGAGATATTGGACTTGGAAGCATAGCATGGGTCATTGCTGTTGAATATATAGCAGTAGTGGTATTATCTGAAATATATTTTGAAGAAATAGATCCATTATTATGACCAAAGGTATCAGGATTTTTGTATTGAGAAACACTACAACAACACCAAATTTTATAGATAAGATAGATAACTAATTTTGGTAATGAAAGCTCACTACAACCTTGGAAAACTTCAGAGACTTGGGTGACTGGAAATTGATTATTAATATCTACGGGCTTTTGTTTTGAAGTTTGTTTTATTCTTTGTTGTTGTGTTTGTTGTGGTTGTGGTAATGAGCCATGATTATATATTATATTTTGATGATGAGCGGCGGTATTGACTTGTGGTTTGTAGTAATTAGTAACAATAATTGGTTGTTGTTGGTGGTGGTGGTGTTGTACGTAGACAGGATAACTACTCTTTACAGTATTTATTGAAAGTGGACTTACACGTCTTCTTTTACATATATTTTCAGAAGAAGAATAGCGAAGTCTTTTAACATTATTATTATTATTAGATACAACACTTTGTGGAGTATTATAATAAGTTGGAGTAGTTATTTGAGTATTGATTGAGTTTGTTTTATTTTTAGTTAAAACATAAGTGACATTATTGTTATTTGTGTTATGATAAGTAGCAGTGTAACTCATTGGTTTACTATGAAACATTTTTTTAAAGGTATATAATATTAACAAATATTTTGAATAATATATTAAAAATGATTTATTATAGTAATGACAAAATGTCTTTTAATTTTTTTATATATAAAATGAAACTATTGAAAATATTCTTCCGTTTTAAAACTATACATTAAAATAAAGATGTCTATAAACAATCCTTTTATTTTTTTTCTAATATTCTAACTTTGTGCGTATATATCAAAAAGGTATTTTTTTCAAAATTGAATATAAAAAAAATTTTTTTTTGAAATTTTTAAAGAAATTTTTCTTTCTTTTATACTCTAAATAAAAAAAGATTTAATTAAATTTTCATTAATTTAAAGTTATTTATTTAATTTATTTATTCATTCATTTATTTTATAAGTGATTTATTTATTTTAATAATAAATTATTCATTTAATGATTTAAAATTATTTCAAGGAATGATCCTTGAAATAGCACTAGCGCATAATAATAAGTGATATTGCCTCATCCCATAAGTAAATAAATAAATAGCATAATGATATAAAAATACAATTCTAATTTGTAATAAATACTATTATTATCAACAAGTAAAAGAAAGATTTAAAAAGTTTTATTCCTCTATTATACACTTAATTTTCAGGTGCGTAGAAGGACCAAACCCCCAACACACAACACCAACAACAACACCATCACCAATGACAATAGTATAAATTTAATATAAAGCCTTAGAATTTTAATTATATTAAAAATACATTCCAAAAGAAAAATGCATTCTATGGTGACGCTAAGATAATATAGTATTATTTATTTTGATTCTATTTTAATATATGTAAAAATAAATTGTAATATACTACAAAAAATTGGTAATAAAAAGAATAATAAATTAGATTAATATAAAAATAAACAATGGAATATTATATATTATATATATTTATGGAATATAGAATATATATTCATTATATTCTATTATTATATATATTATATTATATATTATTTATAATATATTATTATATTTATTCTATTATATTTAATAGTTAAAACCATTTAAATCATTATATTGGTTTATATTGAAATAATTTAAGGAACATAGATTATTATTCTATTTACCATTTATTTTTAATATGAATAGGCAAAATAGGAAAATATATTATTCATTATAGTTTTCCCATAGATTATAATTTAAACCAATATATTTGATTAATATGTTAATATACCTAGACTATTTATTTAATTCATTCAATTCATTTATTTGTTCAACATTAAAGTATAAATTAAATTTTACATTTTTACATTTTCTGTTTATAAAAATTTCTGAATTTTGAAACGAAACTTTAATTATTTCAATATATTAAATATATATTCATAATAAATTAAATTATATATTAGTATATAGTTATATATTATTGTATATTGAATAATTCAATTTTAATAAATTATTCAATTTTGATTAAAAATTGTTTTTTTTTTTTTTTTAATTTTAATTTTTAATTTTAATTTTAATATTAAATTTAATTTAGTAGAAAATAGTTAAATTACACCAATTCATTTCTATTTATTTTTAAGGTTGAAGTGGTATAGCAGGAAGGAATAGTCAATTTTACTTAAAGTCATCATTTTATTACTCATAATAAACTTTAAAAGATTACTCCACATTTAATGTAATGGTATGATTCATAGCATTCTCGTTTAAAAAAAACGATTACTAATGATAGAATCGTAAAAGGAACCCATATGAAATTTTAATTTTTCATTCAATAAATATGAAAATAGTATTATTATTATTGTTGTTGTATTTATTTTAATAAAGAATGAATTAATATTTTATTATTTGTATAGATGATAATGATGTGTACCATGAATTACAATATAAATAACATAAATTAATATAAAATAAAAATAGACCTCTTTATATTATTTTTCATTATGAAAATAATGTTTAACAAAATAGCATGTTTTTAAATTATTAATATAAATTAATAGAAAGAAAATATTAATAATCATAGTAATTGATAATATTATAATTATTAATATTACTATTATTATTATTACTAATATTATTCATTTTTTTAAAGTTAAAAAAAAATTTTAATCATCAATTAATTTTTTATAAAGAATTGACCAAACGATTTATTTTTGTGTTTTATTCATTCTTTATTTATAATAGTATTACTAATAAAATATGTATATTAAAAAATAAACAATTTAATTAAATTCATAGTATAAAAATGAGTGGTGGTTGTAAACAGGTTAAATGACATGGTATAATGTAAAAAAAAAAAAATAGTGATTACTACGATTCATCATTATAATAATAAAATTAATTTAAAAAAAAAAAAGATTAATATAAAAAAAATTTTTTTTCCCTTTGATCCAATAAACAATGCTATTCAAATTTTAAATGAAAAATAATAAAAATTGACCAGCACCAACCACCCTGACCGAGTTATTGGCAAAAATTAAAGGGGATGGTGATAGACACACCACTCGAAATTTAAATCTTTCTTTGTATTTAACAATAAACAAAAAAAAAAAAAGGAGATGAAAAAAGTAAACCGCATTCTATATTTTATCTCATTTTCATAAATAGAAATTATATAAATTAATAAATAATAATTAAATCAATAAAATGAAACATTAAATAATAAAAAAAAAAAGATAGGCATAACAATAAATAATAATAATAATATTTAAAATAATTAACATAAATACATATGAATAAAAGGTAGTAATATTAATTTATATAATATAAATGTATATTAATAAAAGATATTAATAATAATAATATAACAATAAATAAATTAAATAGGAATAATAATAAAAATAAAAATAAACATAATATAGAATAATAATAAATGATAATTAAATAATATTTACATAAAGCATATGCTTATTTTTTTTTCTGTAAATTTAATTTTTAATCATCTTACACAGCAATAAAGATTAAACCTATTTGATGATAAATATAACAATAATTTTGTAAAGTTTTTTTTTTTTAAGGAAAATTCAAAAACTTGAACTTGTCTCAACCAGTATAAACATAAAAAAAATACTTGTTTATCTCCTTCCACTCTTCTTTGTAAATCATTGTTTGTTCCTAAAAATAGCCATTAGAAATTTATATTAAATAAAAAAAAAAAACAATCAAAAACCTATTTTTTCTCTTACTATTAAATGAATAATTTATTCTTTTTTAATTCAATATTATATTATTAGTATATTAAATTAAATTAAAATAGAATAATAAAATATATTAATTAATATATTATAGATAAATCCATCATTTTAATTTAATATAAATAAAAAAATGAAACATTTTCCATAAAAAATTTTTAAATTTCATTTGATAAAATAATAAAAAAAAAGAAATAAAAACTTTATTTATTAATAAAATACTTTACATCAAAATGTATACAAAATTAGAATAATAATTAACCAAAAATAGTAATTTTCATAAATAATTAATTTTTTTAAATAAAAATTATCCATTTTTAATTAAAAAAAAAGGTGTGTAAATGGTTAGGTAAAAAAGACATAGCCCAAGGTGATGTAAAAAGGGATTTTATGGCTCTATTGAAATATAGAATAAAAAGAATAAAGAGTTTTTATAAATAATAATTAAATTTATATTCAAATTTTTTGTATTTTTTATATCCTCTTTTACGACATTGTTAACACTAAATAAAATAATAATACACCATCTAGTCATTTATTTATTCTATTATTATATAAATTTTATTTGTTAGTATTCTTTTTATTAAAAAAAATGTTTCAGTTTTAAATAATAAAAAATTTAATTTGTTATATTTTTAGAATAAAAATTTAATTTATTATTTATTACGATGATTTATTGTTGGTTATGATAAACTAGCTTAAGAATGACTATTTTTTAATAATTTATTGTTTGTTTATCTTATTATCATTTATTTATTTATTTATTTATTTATTTATTTATTTATTTATTTATTTATTTTATGATTATCTTTAATAGTTCATGATCAAAAAGAAAAAAAGAATAGCATTTCAATGCAGTACAAAAATTGATTTAATATTATTATAATTAATATTAATATTATTATTTATTATTATTTACTATTATTATTATTTTTTTTTTAAAAAAAAAAAAGGTTACCCTTTTCTAATATTCGATTCCTTTTAAAGGTTTTATAAATTAAAAAATTGACAATTTAATAAATATTTCAATATATTATAGTATAATGTTAATAAATTAGTTTTAGTTTTATAAATAGAATTTATTTCTATCTATTCCATTATAAAACATTTTAATATAAAGTGTAGTACAAATCATTGGAAATTGTTTTTTTTAATAATAAATAAGATTATTCATTCATTAAAAAATTTTCCGCTTCTCACCAAATTTAACTATTGAAATGTCATAGTCATAGTAATAAAAAAAAAAAAAAGTAAAATGAAAATGCTATTCAAAAAAAAATATATATATATAAAGATGTAGTTGTGTAATAAAATGGAATATAGACATAGTAGACGTTTAATTTATTGTATTAAGTGTGAAAAGCTACCAAACATTATTGCTATTACGCTATCATCTTTTTTTTTCTATCCTTAAAAGAAATGAATTTTTATTTCTATTTTCATCGATACTTAAATTAAAATTTAATAAAGTAATATATTACAATAGATTTGATTATAAGATGGAATCTATTGTGAACCATCACTAAATAAAATTTTTTATTTTTTACCCAAGTTACATTAAAAAGGAATTAAACTTTAAAATTTCATTCTTCCCATCGATTCATTAAAATCATAAAAAATATATATATTATTATTATTATTCTAATTTATTATTCTAATTTATTATTACTATTATTATTATTAATATTATTATTATTATTATTATTATTATTATTATTATTATTATTATTATTATTATTATTATTATTATTATTATTATTATTATTATTATTATTATTATTATTATTATTATTATTATTATTATTATTATTATTAAATAGTAGGTATTTAATCTATATTATGTCATTCTCTTATTTTTAAAAAAATTATAGTCATTTTAAAATGATTCATTTTAGAAAAAAAAAAAAAAAAGTAGTAAAGATGGCTTTTTTTAAAAAATAAATAAATAATAATTATTAAAGATAAAAAAACTACTTGATTTTAATATAAAAATAAAACCTTTTTTAACTATTCCAAGACTATAACAAAATGACTCAAAAAAGTTCTTTTTAAAAAATTTATTATAAATATATTATATTATATTGCAATTATAATTGATAATATAATAGAATATATTAATAATATATAGTATTTTAAAAATAAAAATTTTTTCCATTATTAAAAATGATGACACGTCATTTAGAATAAAAGAAAAAAAAATAAAATTTTCATATTCTTTTATTCTTTTTAGAATTAAAATTTTAATTGTAATAATAAATAATTAATTAATTAATCTTTAATAGGATAATTAATAATAATTAATAATAAATTCTTATTATTTTTAAAAGTGAATCACTCTTTTTATTATTAATGCATTGAACTAAAAAAATAATAATAGATTACTTTTTATATAAGATTTTTACAATCTTTAAAAAGAAACGGTTAGATATGAAAGAAAGAAAAAAAGAACTGTCCCATAAAAACACTTCTTATTCAACAACAACTTTTTTCTTTCTACCCTTTGACTAAAAAAATAAAAAAATTGTTTTAATATTAAAAGTTTTTTTATTTTCAATTAAATTGAAAGATTTCCTTTTTAAGATAAAATTTGGTTGGTATAAATTAAATTGACACTAAAAAACTAAAATTTAATTTATTTTAAATTAATTTTAATTTCATCAAGTTTTAACTTTTAATTTAAAAAATAATGAAAAGAAAATCTACAATAAAAATAAAATAAATTATAATAATTAAATGTAATTAACTTTTTGTACTTATCAACCTTTTTAGTTAATTAGAAAGGAATGAATAGATCTTTTTTTATGTATAAATAAGAAATTACTTGTAAAAAAAAACTATTTTAAATTATATATAAATATGAAATTACTTGTAAAAAACTATTTTAAATTATAAAACATTTAGAAAATCTTATTTTAGTCTAAAGTAGTATTACTAAACTTTAAAAACTCCTTTTTTTTATTTTAAAAAAAAATTTTAAAAGTGAACTTTTTGTAACACGAATTAAATTAATTTTTTTTTTTTTACAAAATTTAAAAAAAGAAAATGAATAATAAAAAAAAAGTAGTTTTTAAAAAAAAAAAAAAAAAAAAAAAAAAAAAAAAACGGCACATTTCTTTTTTAGTAAAAAAAGTTTTAAACTTAAGATTACTTTTGGTTTTAAAATATTTTTAAAAAACTCGTTTTACACTAAAGAAAAATTGAATTACTCCTTTTGTAGCAAGAATAAAAAATGAAACTAGAAAATTTTACAGAATATTCCATCCTGTAGTAATATTATGTAGTATTATGTAATAATAATGTAAGAATAATGTAATATTATTATGTAGTAATTAGACATAAAATAATCATTATAGTTTATGTTATATTACTTTTTTAAAAAAATAAATAAATGATGACACTTTAAAAAATACAAAGTAAATTGTGATAAGAATAAAATTAGAATGACTTATTATTATGACTGGATTAATATAATAAAAAAAGGTAAATCTTTATAGATTTAATATTATTATTAAACATTAATTATTAAAAAAAGTATACAAGTAATGTTTACCTTTTAAAAAAAATAAACAATTTGAATTATATATTACTTAGTATTATTATTCGTTTTTTTTGTTTTTTTTTTAGTATTATGTAGTATTCCCTATTTACTATTATTATTCATGATTCATTAGTATTATGAATTTGATGAAATTTAAATGTAAATTTTTTTTGTGTGATAATAAAAATAATGAATGAATTCTATTCATTTTATTGGTTTAAATCACATTATTTTAATATAAATGATTACTATAAAAATTAAAAATTAAGAAAAAAATAAATTTAATTTATTTTGTTTTGAAGCATCACTTTTTTTGGTTAAATGGAATTTTTTAAAAAATTTTAATTTATTTTTTTTTTATAAAAATTAAAAAGATAGAAATTGTTTTAAATTAATTTATTTAATATACGACAATTATAAATAGAAAAGTCATTTTAATTTAAGAATGTTTCATTTCATTTAATCATGATTACTATGGTTAGTAAGTGTGTAACCTAAACTTTTTTTTAAAAAAAAAAATATCATAAAAAAAAATATTAGTTTTCACCAATAAAACACTTTCATAAAGTGATAAAAAATTAGTCATATGATGTATTTATAGAATTTAACGGTCAATGCCTTTTCTTAATAATTTTATGTTTCCAATTACTATTAAAAGAAAAAGCTTATCATAAATGGAAATTGTTTCATCGCATTTGAAAAGGTTAGCATGTCTTATTCCTAACTCATAACAACCCTTTGAAGATTACCTCTACAACTATTAAAAATAAAAAATTGGTAATGTGGTAAATAAAGGATATAATACTTTTATTAAGCATTACCTTATTATTTCTACTAAAAAGTATAACTTCGTTACAAACGAAAAAAGTTTATTGTCCTATTTATCAATTTAAATCATTTGGGGAGTTGAAAAATTAAGAAAAGCAT
>MCFH01000220.1:0-14595 GCA_002104945.1 Piromyces finnis
AGGTCCATAAAATAAAGTTGAATCATCTTAAGTTTGATTTCACAATCATAAGGTCTATGAGGAGGTAACACTTCACAATTTTTTTCTTAAACACTTCACTAAATTCTAAATATTGGGTTGGTACGGCGACCAATTTATCTTTATTAATATCTTTTCATTATTATTATTATTACTACATGATTCATTATCATTATTACATGTTTCAATAATTTTCGTTACAATACATTTAACTTTTTTATTAAAACTAATATATTCATCATCGCTTCATCTTCATCATTAATGGTTCTAACAAGGCGGCCTTTAACATATTCTTTTTCTTCATGTTTGGGACGGAGGGATCTACTTTCGGTTTTTTGGTTAAGCTTCGGTCGAGAACATCATGATCTAATTGATCATTCTTGACTTCTTTCTTGGTTTTCTTTTCTTTTACCTTTGTTACAGTGTCTGGCACAATAACCAGAACTAAAAGCGATTTTCTTAGAGTCCTAGAAAGCATTTGGATTATGCTTCTTTATCCACGGCAAACCAAGAATAACATCAACACCGGGGACTTGTAATCCATAAAGTTGAATTACTTCGAAGTGATTTTTGCAACGGAGCACACTTCTCAGTCCTTTCCCAAACACTAACAACTCCATCACTAACACCTGAAACACGGAATGGTTCTACTTTTTCCAAATTAATACCAAGGTCTTCAGCAAGACTTGGATTAATGAAATTTAATTCAGAACCGGAATCAATTAAAACCTTAATTTTAACTTCCGAAACTTCATTGGTACTCAAGTAAAAATCCACAAGTTTAAATCACTTTTCACTCCCTTGACTCCAACTTTGTAAATTTTTGGATTAACAATTTTTGGAGTCCTTTCTTTAACAATTCTTAACACTTTTCTGGGCTTTACTCTATTAGGACAATTAAATTTTAAATGTCCTGGTTGTTTACAAAGAAAACATAACCCTTTTTTCTTTTCTTCTTCAAAGGTCTATGTTTTCATTGTAATTTTTACTTGATCCTTGGATATTCACATACTTTTCGCTTTTTTCTCTACTAATTCTAAATACATCCACATCCATAGGATCATTAGCCCTTCTACATTAAAATAAAATTCACTTAAGGAATTCCTTTTCATCATATCTTCAACTAAAATAGTTGAAGAAATCAATTGTTCAATTGAAGTTGGGTTTGATTCAATGAAAGCCAACTTCTCCCTAAGTGGTGGTAATAAACCTTTCAGAAACATGTAGATTTTTGCGCTATCATTAAATGTAAAGATATCAAACGCCTCTGTTTGATATCTTTAATGTAACTTAAGCCACAAGTATTATTGTTTAAGTTACACAAATTATATTCAGAAAAAGAAAATGAGACATAATTTATTTATTAATAATTAAAGTTTAAAACAAAATAAATTATTAGTTTTTTTTAATGTTTAACAAGTAAATTAAAATTCTCAATTTAAATCCCTAGTTTTAGTATTGTTTTTTCATAGAAATAAATAAATAATATATAAATAATAAATGATTAATATATCAATAATACATGTGCACATATTCAAATTGAATAGTACTTAATTTGAATTGCCAATTGTATTTTACTAAAAATAGTTATAGTTTAAATATTTATTAATAATTAAGATTTTAGTGTAGATTTTAAATAATACTATATTTTAAATAAATAGTTATAATAATATAAATGTATTAGGAAAAATATAAATAAAGATATTTTTCATCATTTTATCGATGTAATTGTTATTATTAAAATTCTATTATAATAAAAGATATTTATAAAACAATTTTTTATTTTATTTTTTCAAATTTTTGTGTTATTGTAATAGAATAGATATCCTAATCTATTCTTTCAGTGTTCAACATTACATTAAAGCTTGAATTTTGGCTAATACGTTGAAACTCGGTAATGTAATCTAATACCTGACCAAGTTTCCTTTGGCGAATATTATCTAATTTACCGTTAGCTACAACGGTATCGTATCTATAACTGCCAAGTTAGCCTTCAACCTATCTACAAATTCATCATAATGGTTTAAAACCTCACTATTATTCTTCATCAACACTGAAGCCCATTCCAACGGTTTACCAGAGAAGTATGATATAACAAAGTCGACCTTGACTCGATCTGTATTATACAGTGTCGGTCGAGTACGAAATACCAACTCAACTCTGGTTAAAAATCCATCCAATTCTCTTTGTTTACCAGAAAATACAGGTGGAGCATTAATAATGTTCCCCGAGTTCCCAGAAACACCTACAGTCCCATCACCCATCTCCAAATTCAAACTTTTAAACTCACTAATTAAGTCCTCCAATTCAAAATATAATATACAATATAAAATTAAAAATGGTTTCTTACTACTGTTTCAAGTAAGTAATCTTAAAAAAATTTTTTTTTTTTTTTTTTTTTTTTTAATTACACTAGTACAATATATTCTAATACAAAAGTTATTCAAACGCGTTCTGCAAAGCAGTGTCGAACAAGTTTTGTATTACTAATTCCTGTAAGATTTTAATAGTTTTCTTTCTTCAATTTCTTGTCCTTCGGCGGTAGAATCCAACCAAGTAGCTTTTTCTTTCTTCAATATCTTGTCCTTCGGCGGTAGAATCCAACCAAGTAGCTTTTTCTTTCTTCAATTTCTTGTCCTTCGGCGGTAGATACCCTAACGTATTCTTGGATTTCGTTAGGTAATTGTTATTGTAAAGTCGACACAAAAGAATAGATTAGGATATCTATTCTATTACAATAACACTAAAATTTTAAAATAAAATAAAAAAAATTGTTTTTTAAAAATATCTTTTATTATAATAGAATTTTTAATAATAACAATTACATTGATAAAATGATGAAAAATATCTTCTATTTATATTTTTCCTAAATACATTTATATTATTATAACTATTTATTTAAAATATAGTATTATTTAAAACCTATGCTAAAATCTTAATTATTAATAAATATTTAAACTATAACTATTTTTAGTAAAATACAATTGGCAATTCAAATTAAGTACCATATAATTTGAATATGTGCCCATGTATTATTGATATATTAATCATTTAATAATTATATACTAGATGTCTATTTCTATTAAAAAACAATACTAAAACTAGGGGTTTGAATTGAGAATTTTAATTTATTTGTTAAACATTAAGAATAAACTAATAATTTATTTTGTTTTAAACTTTAATTATTAATAAATAAATTATGTCCCATTTTCTTTTTCTGTAATATAATTCGTGTAACTTAAACAATGATATTTATGGCTTAAGTTACATTAAAGATATCAATCTGTGGCGTTTGATATCTTTACACACTTTAATTTCTTAGTCTTAGTATTGTTTTCTGATAGAAATAGATAAATAGTATATAAATAATAAATGATTAATATATAAATAATACATGGGCACATATTCAAATTGAATAGTACTTAATTTGAATTGCCTATTTAATTTTACTAAAATAGTAATAGTTTAAATATTTTATTAATAGTTAAGATTTTAGCATAGGTTTTAAATAATACTATATTTTAAATAAATAGTTATAATAATATAAATGTATTTAGGAAAAATATAAATAGAAGATATTTTTCATCATTTTATCAATGTAATTGTTATTATTAAAAATTCTATTATAATAAAAGATATTTTTAAAAAACAATTTTTTTTATTTTATTTTAAAATTTTAGTGTTATTGTAATAGAATAGATATCCTAATCTATTCTTTTAGTATTCAACATTACATATTATAAGAACAATCATAATAAATAACCTTTATTAAAAAGAATATTAAAAAATATATATATATTTTAAATAAAATATCATTAAAGCTGTGTTGTTTATTATATTTCCTTATAATAAACTCTTTTTAAGATAAGTATAAATTTTTATTTTAATTTCACAGTTTAATAATATTAATTATTATTACATTCTGATAAATAATGAAATTAATAAATATAAAATTATTATTATACTTGATTTTTAAGTTAACCCTAAAAGTAACTTAAAATAAGTTATAGTTTAATTAATTACTTTTACCAAAATCCTAAAATGAAATTAATCCTTAACACTGCATATATTTTGATTATTGAAAGAAAAATAATAAACTTTAATTAATCGAGATCAAAATATATAACTTTTGTTAAATTAATTGTTAAATTAAATAGTTAATAACTTCTTTTGTAAATTACACTTTAAAAGTAAACAAATATAATAATTAATGTTATAAAATAATATAATTAAACACTTTTATTAAAATATTAAAAATAACTATTACTTTAATTGTAAAATAAACAACTTTTTATATTCTTTAACTTTTAATTATTTCTTTTATTGTTATTTCTAATTACTTTTATTACTTTTATTGTAAATAGTTATTAATTTTATTATTTAATGTAAATAGTTTAATTTTAAAGAAAATAAATATATGTAAATATTCTCATTTTAATCATTATTATTATTAATAAAGAAATATATAATTTAGTTAATATTTTTATAATTTTAATAATCAATTTTATAATAAATAAATAAAAATTTTAAATATTTAAATATTAGAAAAACAAGTATTTCTAATAAAAACAATTTAGTGTTGTAAATAAAACAATTTTATTAATTTTTATAAAAACACTTTCAAATTCTAATCCATATAACTTATACAGTTACAATCAAAGATATAATAATAATCACTTTTTGAAGTAAAATTCAAAAATTAAGATTATTATCAAATTATATCAGATATATGTAAGAAGTTACTTAAATAAAATATAAATAACTTCTAAAATTTGTCATGAATATTAGTGGATTCATGATAATTTATTTAAATAATGTTTTATTCATTTAATTAATAAGAAATATTTTATAAAAACATTATTTAATAATAACTTTAGAGATATTATTAATTATAATTATAATGATTTTATTTATTAAAGTTTAAATTATATCTCTTCATTTATTTTGATGTGGAAGGAAATTAAAATAAATGAAATAGTCATTCCTCCCTCAAATGATTAAAATGACTTAATCAAGTAATAAAGAAAAGTCATAAGCTTAAAGTCATTATATAAATATTTAATATATTTTAAATTAATAGAATAGATAATTAAATTAAAATCTAAATCATGTATTTTATTGTAAAAGTTTTATAAAATTTAAAATAGATTTAAAATTTTTACAATAAAACAATAAACCAAAATAAATAAAAAAGAAACAAGAAAATAAATTATATTTAAAATATCTTTTTATTAATTTTATTTAGTTATTAACTAAATAATAGTCAATAACAATTACATTGTTTTAATCAAGAAATTTTACATGTATTTATATTTTTTGTAAATTATATTTTAATATACTATTCTATTTAATTATACAATATTCAATTAAATAAACATAACTAATTTAATACTATTAATTATATAATAAAATAATAAAACTAAACTAATTAAATACACTTTGATTCAATTTGAGCAAACTACAAATTAAATACAGTCCATGTATTACCTATATTTATTATATATTTGCTATTAAAATGCTAATTTAAAACTACGCTAAGTTATTAAACTAATTTTAATTAAATAAAAACTTTTTAAGATTTAATTTGATATTTAAAATATTAAATTTAATTATCCATTAATTTAAATATTTATCCAATTTTCATTTCTAACTTTGATATTTTAAAATTAATCTTATTTAATTATTCCGTAAAATTATATAATAAATTTATAAATAATTTTCATTAAATATCAAAATTATATTTAATAATTATTAATTATTAAATAATTTAAAGATATATTTTATATTTTACATTTATAACTAATGTAACTTTATTAAATAGATTAATGATTTATTAATTGATTTAAAAAATATAAAAACTCGAGAATAATTTGATAATTAACTTTGGAGAAATCATTAAGTTTTATGACTTTACTTAATGATATAATATAATTGATTAATACATGTAGTAATAAATTTATTAATAAATAAACTTTAATAATAAATATTTTTGTATTAATTTAATAAGTAGGGTTAGGGCATTCTGACCTAACTTACTTCAATTCAACCTTAACTCCTTAACAAATAAATAATCATGAATCCACTGATATCATGATTATTTATTAAGGGTTAAGGTCATATCTTAACCTTTCTAATTTTTTAAATACTTCTTTAATTTATAATTTATTTTGGAAATAAAATATTGTTGATTTTAAAATTTTATAAGTGATTTCACATTTCAAGTGATCTTGAAATATAGATTTCACTTGTATTCGTGAAATAAACTAGTGTGCTTACCACACTTTTCTTTAATAAAATAATCGCTTTTGACAATGGTACAGAATTTATTATAAGTACCTTTTATTTATTATTTAGGACACTACAACAGTTATAAATAACAAATTTATATTCTAGATGAATATTATTATTATATTATTATATTTTATTATTATTTTATTATTTTATTTATTATTTTATTATTTTATTACAAGTTTTATTATTCATAAGTATTATTTATTATTATTTATATTATTATTTGTTAGTAAAAAAAAAATAGGAATAATCTTAGAAAATAAACTAATATTATTATTAATTCCTTCACTAAATCTAATAATATATTATTTATTCTTCTATTATTATCACTTTATCTTTATTTTATTTATAATATAACTAATATAAACTAACTATAACTAACTAATTAACTAAAACTAACTAACTATTAATAAGAACGCGTCTTCTCCTTTCTTTAAATAATTATATTTTTCGTCATTATATAAATTATAAAAAGTTTATTATACTTTATTGAATTATTTATAAGTTATTAATTTAATTTAATTTACCATTCTTATTATTACTATCGATATATCAATTTATTAATTAAAAATATTTATATATATATATATTTTATAAGGTTATTTCATTTGTCAAATATATGGATTTATTACATTTTTCTGAATGTATTGTACCAACAACTTGATATAATTTGATAATAATCTTAATTTTGAATTTTACTTCAAAAAGTGATTATTTATTATATTTTTGATTATAACTATATAAGTTATATGGATTAGAATTTGAAAGTGTTTTTATAAAAATTGATAAAATTGTTTTATTAGAAACTCGTTTTTCTAATATTTAATTATTTAAAAGTTTATTTATTTAATTATAAAAGGGATTATTAAAATTATAAAATATAACTAAATTATATATATTTCTTTATTAATAATAATAATAATGATTAAAATGAGAATATTTACATATATTTGTATTTTCTTTTAAATTAACTATTTACATTAAAATAATAAAATTAATAACTATTTACAATAAAGTAATAAAGTAATTAGAAATAACAATAAAAGAAATAATTAAAAGTTAAAGAATATAAAAAGTTGTTTATTTTACAATTAATTAAAGTAATATATTTTAATGTTTTAATAAAGATGTTTAATTATATTATTATAACATGAATTATTATATTTGTTTACTTTTAAAGTGTAATTTACAAAAGAAGTTATTAACTATTTAATTTAACAATTAATTTAACAAAAGTTATATTTTGATCTTGATTAATTAAAGTTTATTATTTTCTTTCAATAATCAAAATATATGCAGTGTTAAGGATTAATTTATTTAAGAATTTCGGTAAAGTACTTAATTAACTATAATCTTTTAAGTTACTTTAGGGTTAACTTAAAAATCAGGTTTAATAATAATTTTATATTATTAATTTCATTATTTATCAATTGGTAAGGTTCTGTTAATAATAGGAATAATAAATATTTGAATTTAATACTTATTTTTATTTTTATTTTTCTGGTATATCGTTTTTATTAGAACTTCTCTTTTTATTTTATATAATTTATACATTTAAAGTTTAATATCAATTATCAATACTTTTAATTATTAATTTCGGAAATAAACAAAAAAAATACATTAAATCTTAATAAATAAAAGATATTTTAATAACTAAACAATAAAAATAATAAGTTGTTTAATTTTATAAATAATATAGTTTAATAATTTAAAAATAAGTTTAATTTAGAATATAATAGTAGTTCAATTTAATAAAAATAAAATTTAATTAAAATATTTACACTTAGATAAATAATATTAATTTATTAATTAAAAATTCAGTTAACTTAATATGATAATAATGATAAATGGTTAAGCTATTTTAATATAAAAACATTATATCATTATTCCTTATCAACAAAAGTGTCACAATAACATATATAAAAATTTAAAAAATTTGGACACATGGAAAAATTAAAATTTTTTTTAAAATTTGAAAATTTGAAAAAATTTATTTTTTAAATTTTTATTAAAAATTTCAAAGTATAAAATTTCTAATATTTGAAATTATTAAATTTTTTAAAATTATTAAATTTATTATTAAAAATTTTATTTTAAATTTATTAACTATTTACAATAATATATTAATTATTAATTTATAAAAATTAATATTTTATAATTAGATAATAATTAATTAAAATTAAAAATGTAATAATTAAAATTGTTCATGTATAAAAAGAACAAAAATTGACAAAAATTACGAAGCTTTAGCGTTAGTAATTTTTTAACTTAAAGTTAATAAAATTTATAAACTTCTATAAAACCAAAAACTTTAAAAATTTTAATATTTTTAATAACTTAATATATGCTGATATTAAGTTATTGCTAAAATAAAAATATTATTTAAATTTCTTTATATAAATATTATTAGCTTTACGCCTTCAATAGGAAAGCGTATTATATTTGTTAATTAATATAATAGTGTGCTTACCACACTTTTCTTTAATAAAAAATCGCTTTTTGACAACGATGCAATATATTTCAAAAACACCATAACTAAAATATAATTGTGAACATTAGCAATAGGGAATGAGAGATGAATAATATATTAGATAATATTGTATTATTTCTATTTATATAATAAAAAAAATATAAAAACAAATATAAAATAATAAATTTTATAATAATATAATTAAATAGATTTTGGTTTAGAGTTTCTTTATTTAATTATTATTATATTATGATTATAAGATTAATAAATCAATACTAGTAGAATCGAAAGTTATTATTTAATAAATATTGTAACGATATCAAGTTGTAATAATTATATTATATTTATTATATAATAATAATTATTAGCTTTAAATTAATAATATAAACTATTATTAAAATGTGAAAAAAGGTAAAATTAGAAACTTAACTTAATGAGTTTATTATAAGAAATTATAATAAACAAACACCAATGTATCAGAATTATTTGTGTATTTAATAGTTTTTTAATATTTATTTTATACTTATTATTTTGTATAAAGTTATTTATTATAATTAATCTTATAATAATAACTCTTGATTTCTCAATCGAACTCAAGAGTACTATTTATATGTTTTATTTTATTAAATTAAAATTTCTAAGAACATTCTAATCTTACAAAAATCTTTTTAGGAAAAGACTAGAAGAAAACCTAAAAAGTTATTTGATTGATATTCTATCATACCAATCATCGTAATATTAAGTAAGACCGTCGATAACGGGTAAACCTTAATATCCGATTTCCTATTACATACTAATATATAGTTGTATAATATTATTAATGTATTAGTATGTGTTTTATCTTTTATAATACAAGTATATATAAATGAATGTATAAATACATAATTAAATAAATTAATTAATCTAATATAGTGAATGAATAATTATTAACTAAATAAATATTTACAATATTTACTTAACAAATAACTATAATAATAAATAAATATATTAATATAATCTAATGGATTAATGATTATTAACTAAATAAATTATTTGTAATGTTTAATACTAAGAATAAATAATAAGTATTTATTCTTACACAAGTATGGTACAACCTGTTTATTTTGTTTGTACCTTTATATGGATCAATACAACTAGATGAATAAAACAATTATATATTATAATGAAATAACACAACAATAAAAATGATTTTTATTTTTATGTATTATGTTTATATTCTTTTTATTTATCTTTGATCAATAATGTACTATTAATGATTTAAACTCTTATAATAGAAATAAATAAGTATAATTCACTAGATTATAATCTGAATATCACTATTAATTCCTACTTAAATCTAATAATAATATTATTTATCTATCTAGTATTATCACTTATGCCTATTTTCTTATTATTATTTTTATTATCTTTTATATCGTTTCTTCCCTTTTAATATTTATTAATTCTCTTTTATTAAATACTCTTTGTTGTAATTAAGGTTTTAGTCTTTTAATTAATTTTATTTATAATTTTTATTTTAGTTATTGCTATAAGCGTTATTAATTAAATCAATAATTGTTAGCTTATAAATTATATATTAAATTTTTATTAAACCTAAAATACTTAAAGTAGAATTATTATTAGTAAAATTAAAGGTTAAATTGGAATTCCTATGCTCTTATATTTTTTCTGAATCAGTCGTACCAAGTTGTAAGAAATTAGAATTAAACTTAAGTAATTCTATATTTCTTATTAAAATGTATACATTTTTCATGTTTTATTTTATTAATATTTTATAAATGTAACAATCCTTATTATGTAATATGTGTAATGTAAATTAAATTGTAGTCTTATTTTAAATTATATTAAACATTTTATTTAATTATTTAGTATATTTTATTATCTAAATTAAAATTAAAGTAAAATTGATAGGAACCGGATATTAAATATTTTTCCTATCACAAATAGGTTTTGATTTAATTATTCGGTGATTAATAAGAATAGATTATTAATCGAATCCTTCTAGGGTTTTCTTATCTAGTCTTTCCCTAGAAGATTTATTTGTTAGACTAGAAAATTTTTAATTTAACCCAAAATTTTAAATTCTTATAAATAAAACAACTCTCGAATTTAATTAAAAAATTCAAGAGTTATTATTTTTTCTTTGTAAGAAAAAATAAACTCAAAACTTATTAAGAGAAGTTTTAATAAAATTTTTTAAAAAACTATTATTCAAAAATTTAAAATATAAGAATAAAACAAAACATTAAAGATACGTATTACTCATTTTGTGAATATAGTTATATTATTATATTACTTACAGTGTATTATTACATTGTAGTAAGAATGTACATATATAATTAAAATTATATATTAAATTCTTACACAACAAAATGACACACGTTCAAATATACCTTAATTCTAAATAAGCTTAGAAAGTGATATATTTGTGTGTAATTGAATGATTTATTTTTACTTGCTCATTCTACAAGTTTATATAATTATTAAATATAATTTAAAGTTGTAAAAACACATCTTGTTTTATAATATTAGTTTATTTATTTAAAATAAATGTATAATACATCTCGCTATGTATTATAAAAAAAAATATATTAATTTATTATAATTTTAAAATATTCTAATTTTCCTGGCTAATTAGTAACAATCTTTAAAAATATATTTTCTATTTCTATTTATAATAAATATTACATTTAAGTTTGTTTATAAACAAAAGTTGTTTGTATTTTTTACATTTTTAAAATTTAATTAAACATTTATATTTTATATTATTTTGATTATTTACTATTATTAATTTATATTAAGTTTATATAATTTTAAAATCAGCTATTCTATTAATTCATTATTTATAAATTTCATTCTTTATCAAAAATGATACAAAGAGGATATTATCTTAATTCTATAAATGAATATAGAAAGTGATAATATTTGTATCTAAAATTTAATAAATAAAAATAAATAAGAAAATAAAAATAGAATAAATGATTTTTATACTTGTTCATTTGCAAGTCTTTGTTAGTTTAAAATATAAAATTATTTTATTTAATTATAAAGTTTAATATTTAATAACTCTTGTATTATTAAATATATATATGTTATTGTTTAATACATCTTGAATGTATGTAAATATAATCACAACTATTATTTTAATAAAATTTAATATTATTATCTAATTTTTACTGGATTATTAGGAACATCTTTTAAAATAAAATAATTCTATCACTATTTATACAAAATTATTATTTTAAAGTATAATTATAAACAAATATAAACTATTTATTTAAAAATAAATAAACAATTAAATAGACAAAAAGTTTACATTTATAGTTTTTAATTTAATAATTTTTACATGTTAATTATTTTAATTTTCAACTATCTGTGTTTTAATATTATTATTATTATTATTATTATTATTATTATTATTATTATTATTATTATTATTTTATTATTATATAATTTAAAAATAAATAAACAATTAAATAGACAAAAAGTTTACATTTATAGTTTTTAATTTAATAATTTTATACATGTTAATTATTTTTAATTTTCAACTATCTGTGTTTTTAATATTATTATTATTATTCTTATTATTATTATTATATTTAAAAATAAATAAACAATTAAAATAGACAAAAAGTTTACATTTATAGTTTTTAATTTAATAATTTATACATGTTAATTATTTTAATTTTCAACTATCTGTGTTTTAATATTATTATTATTATTATTATTATTATTATTATTATTATTATTATTATTATTATTATTATTATTTTATTATTATTATTTTATTATTATTATAAATTCATAATTTATAAATTTAATTATTTACCAAAATGTTACGGTTCGAGGAATTTACTTTTATTTATAAAAATATTAATAAATTTATTAATACTCAAAAATATATTAAAATGAAATAAGAAAATTGTTTTATTAAGGTATTAATATAAAATTATAAAATAAAATAAAATAAAAATAAAATATCTGTATATTCTCTAATTCTTATAATATACACCTTTTTATACTTTTTGTAAAAATTAAGTAGTGTTAATTAAAAGAATTAGTCTTTAATTATTTACATTAATTTTAGTATTTAAATTACTTTTAAATGAATAATAAAATTACATTACTATTATAATAAATATTTATACATATTATTAAATTGATTAACATACATTAAAAGTTTACTTTAAATATTTAACTAAAGAATTTTACTATTTTACAGAAATATTATTCATAATTTTAATTAATAAAAATTCATTAACTTGATAAATTAAACTAAAAGTTCAATAAACTATAATTTTCAATATATTATTATTACTAAATTAATTTTTAAGTTTAATAAAATAAAATTTAAGTTCAATAAAAAATAATTATTAATAATTTTAAAGATAAATTAAACTAAAAGTTCAATAAACTATAATTTTCAATATATTATTATTACTAAATTAATTTTTAAGTTTAATAAAATAAAATTTAAGTTCAATAAAAAATAATTATTAATAATTTTAAATATAATTTAAGTGTATACATTAATTTACAAATAAGAATATTGTAAAGTTTTCATACATTTAGGAACAATAATGGATTAGGTCATAATCATTAATTATGACAAGAATAACATTATTTGTTGGTTCCTTAACAAAAAAATTAAAAGTGGCTCGCGTAGCCTAATTGGATAGGGCGTCAGACTTCTAATCTGAAGATTGCGGGTTCGAGTCCCGCCGTGAGTGAATTTTTTTTTTAATTTTTAGAGAAATTCTTAGCAAAATTTTTAGGATCAGTGAACCAATTAGATTGCGAGACGGGAGTCAATCGATAGAAAAGACAATATAAATTTTCAGACGGCAATATATTGCAATGGACAGCAATATGCGGCGAAAAGGTACGAAAAACACATGGCAATAGTAGGGGTGAGAGATGAGGGATGAGGGGTGAGGGGTGAGGGTAGAAACAGGTAGTAGAAATAAATTGAAATGCTATTTTTAAATAATAATAATATTTTTATGAATAATATTTATATGATATATTTTTATGAATAATATTTATTAATTTTATATGAATAAATTTTGAATTT
Organism: Piromyces finnis; assembly: GCA_002104945.1. Taxonomy (NCBI): domain Eukaryota; kingdom Fungi; phylum Neocallimastigomycota; class Neocallimastigomycetes; order Neocallimastigales; family Neocallimastigaceae; genus Piromyces; species Piromyces finnis. The sequence goes on from MCFH01000220.1 coordinate 13,854, forward strand.
ATATATGAATAATATTTATATGAATAATATTTTTATGAATAATATTTTATGAATAATATTTTTATGAATAGTTTTACTATGAATAATATTTTTATGAATAATATTTATATGAATAATATTTTTATGAATAGTTTTACTATGAATACTATTTTTATGAATAATATTTTTATGAATAATATTTATATGAATAATATTTATATGAATAATATTTATAGAATAATATTTTTATGAATAATATTTATATGAATAATATTTATATGAATAATATTTTTATGAATAATATTTTTATGAATAATATTTATATGAATAATATTTTTATGAATAATATTTATATGAATAGTTTTACTATGAATAATATTTTTATGAATAATATTTTTATGAATAGTTTTACTATGAATACTATTTTTATGAATAATATTTTTATGAATAGTTTTACTATGAATAATATTTATATGAATAATATATTTTATGAATAGTTTTACTATGAATACTATTTATATGAATAATTTTTCTATGGATATTTTATAATTGATAGGAACAAAATAAATTTATTATAAACATAAACTATAATATGAATAATACACTAAATAATACTATGAATAACTTAAATAGTAAATAAAGTATACTCTTATACTTTGTATATTTATGTATTTTACTATTACCAATATTTATTTTTATGTTTTAAATTTATTAAATTCATACTATTTTTATTATATTATTATCAATAATATTATTAATTTAA
>MCFH01000221.1:0-14525 GCA_002104945.1 Piromyces finnis
TGTTTTATAGTTAGTTAATTAGTAATTTATATAAGTTCACCAATGCATGCTAATAAAAGATTTTTGTAATCCTTGTCGCTAATTTTACCATCAATACGTTCAGCTAATGTCTTATTATATAGTTTTTGATAATCTTTTTAATTCTTTCCATAAGTGCTGGTTCGCGGTAACAGACTATTAATCTTATTAATTTGTCATTTCTTGTTCCTAATCCCTTCATTGAATTTTCAATTCTGTTTCAATAGACAATATTTTTTTTATTAGGATATTTGATAATATTTAGAATGTATAATATTATTTTTTTTTTTTTTGACTTACTGTTCAGCAATATATTGACTTAAGTTTTTTGTAGTTTTCACTATATTATTTGAATTTATAAATATTTTTTATATATTAATATTATATTTGTTTAATGAAAAAAAATCTAAATTAAAATTATTAAAAAAAAAAAAAAAAGTATTTTATACCTATGGCTTTTTTTTTTTTTTTTTTTTTTTTTTTTTTTTTTTTTTTTTTTTTTTTTTTTTTTTTTTTTTTTTTTTTTTTTTTTTTTTTTTTTTTTTTTTTTTTTTTTTTTTTTTTTTTTTTTTTTAACTTCCGAGTGCATTTCTCATCGATCAGAGTTAGCTCCAATGGTGGTTCTTAGAGAAACGTTGGCTCATTCCTATTGCTAGGTGGTTGTGACCCTCCTGGTCTGTCATACTGTTTCTTCAGCTTCGACGCTCACTTAATCCATGTACATTAGATGCATGTCGTTGTACGATATTTCACAACTACAATGCTAAGCCTCTTATAGTCAATTTGATCACGTGTCAACCGCCCCTAATGTTTACACTTAAATTGATTAAGGAATATTATGTGTTTTTGGCATAGCCTAAGTCACCACTATTAAGTTCTAATTTGGAATGTACCATGTACATAGACCCTCTCAGGCCGGCTAGACGAGTGTTATTATCATAGTAGTAAATTAGAAAGTTCATTTATACTTACCTGAATATCATAACCAACCCTGGCAAACCCAGTGGGAAAATCCACAGGCACTGACATCTGCGGGTCGAACCAGAAGCCTTATGTATGCTAAGGAAACGCCTTAACACCAGGATAAAAACTGGAACGACATACCTATGGCAGTAAAGTTTTTTTAATATCTCCAGAAAATTCGCTTTTAATAGCACTTTCCATTGAATTGGAATACTTTTGTTGATACATTTCGAATATTTGTATTAAATGAACTGTAAGGACGATTAGTAAGAATTTCACTAAATATAATTTTTGAATTTTGATTTTAAAATATAAAAATAATATAAATTATATATTTATAACATTTTTTTAAAATATATATTATTAGTATATTTACATAAAAACACTTCATCAGTCCCAACTTTTCCTTCTCCCGATCTATATAATGTAAAAACATCTTCAGAAGCATCTTTCATTGAATTGGAAATCATTTTCATTTCTATTTGCTTTAAGAATACTGACTAATGCATTTCTATAATCACACTAGTATTCCTCTTACATCTTCTTCAAGATTTTTATTATAAGTTTCTTTATAAGTCTTGTTTAATAATGCAATATCAGAATTACGCAATCATCATCTGTACCTAAACCTTTAATCGCATTTCTAAGATACCAAACATCATTTTCTAATACGGTTCTTGATAATGATGAACATAATTTTTCAAAATCCCCTTTAGTTACTTCTTTAACATATGATTCTAAAGTTCTTTCTTCTTTTTTTTTTTTTTTGAAAAAAAAATTAAAATTATTTTATTAATTATAATAGTGTTATTCATTAATTGAAGAAAAAGTTATGAAATTTAATGATTTTCTTTTATTTATACATCTACTTCTTTTTTAAATTCAATAATGATTTGATTCATAACTAATGGTAGATATCTTGATAAAAAGTCTATTAATTTCTATAATAAATAATAGAGATAATATTAATATTACATATATTTATATATATAATCATATTTTAATGTACATATCACATACACTATAATCTCTCATATCCTTTTTGTATTTTTTAAAGAAGAATAAATCTCTCTAAATTCATTAAAAATAATTGGAAAATCAGAGGAATTTAATGGATTCTATAATTTATTTTTGTTTGTTTTTTTGACTTTTTTTTAAAAATTTTACTTACTGATTAGTATCAGCATAATTCATTGCAACACCATAATTAGGATTAGCATTAATATCCTTATATAAAGTATCAAGATTATTGGTTAAAAGAGAATTGTTCAAAGATATACTACCTATACCATTTTGGATTTGTAGTTGTTGAAGATATTGTAATTTTAATTGTAATTGTTGCACATTTTTTTGATCATCTATTGCTAATACTGGACTTATCATAGTTGGTGAACCTGCCATTGTTAATTGTTGGTTTTGTTGTTATTGTTGTATCATTTGAATTCTACTTTGTAAATTTTGAATTTCATTTTGTATAATTTGAAGTTGGATATTATTATCATTATTATTTTGATTTAGATTTAATACACCAAATTGTGTAACTGAAAGAAAGTTGATAACCGAAACTTGTACTATGAGGAATGCCTGATAAAACATAATTATTCATAGATATGAAACTATTTTGAGTAAGGTTTCCATCATAAGTTTTACCTTTATATTTTTTTTTTTTAATTTAATTTTTAATAATTAAAAGTGTTTTATTGTTTTATTAATTTATTTTTTCCTTCATCCTTTCCTCTCTCTTCTTGATCTAATATCAAAAGAAAAGAAAAAAAATAATTTTACTTTTATTGAGGAAGAATAATATTATATATAATATTAAAAGATGCTTTCTAATAAAAACAAATAGAGTACACATAATTATTAAAAATAAAAAAGACTAGTGAAATATTTAAATAATAAGTATGCTAGATAGATCACAGAATTATATTTTATATTTTCCAATGAATAAAAAGTAAATTATTACTTTTTTTTTTCCCCCTTTTTCTTTGTTTAATTATTTTTAAAAAAATTTTTAAGACATTTTGCCATGTATTTTAACACAATAGTATATAGAACATAACTTTGTTATTCTTTTGTTATACCAGTAATGGTGTCAGTGGTCTCAATACCCGAAAACAAGGGTAGTTTGACTTTGACAGATATTCCCCATTAACAATTCCTTTTTGAGAACCGGACTTCTACCATTCAACATCCTGCAGATAATGAAAACGATATCATAATTTCAGATGACTAACAAATGAGATAGTATATGAAATTTTAAATTGTCCTTTTAGGTTTAGGCAACTTATACTTGACTGTAATTTTTAAATTGTGATTATCCATATTTATTTAAAAATATTTAATATAGCCCATTAATTTTAATTTTATAAAAAAATTTAATTAAAAAAAAAAAAAAAAGTTAATTTAATAAAGATTTTATATATATTTTTAAAGTTTTAATTTTTTTCTTATAAGAAAAAATGAAAACTGTTCAACTTTACGACATTCCAAAATTTGACCAAATTATTGAAGAGCAAGTAGCTACTGGAAATCCAGTTTTTACTGTATTTTTATGTAACGTCAAGCTAATAAAAAAAGAATATAAAAATATGTATTATTAAATTAAAAGAAAAAAAATAAAATAATAATAAAAAAATTTTTCAAAATTTCATTTTCATATTTCATTCTAATTCCATTTTAAAATTTCATTTTATCATGAATATATATATAATAATAATAATAATAATAATAATAATAATAATAATAATATAATAATAATAATAATAATATTTTCTCCTTCAATATTATTATACATTTTTAAAAATTACTATAAATAATATTACTTTCTACAGCTGATATTGACCCAGAAACCAGCCAATATTGGTGTCCAGATTGTGTTCAAGGTATGAAATTTAATGGTTTTTTTCTTTTATTATTTTTAGTTATTTTATAAAATAAAAAGAAAAATAAATAAAGATAATGATAAAATATATGCGAGCATTTTATTGTAAAAGCAATAAAATAAATGTATTTTAAAATAATGATAAAATTACATTATATATGTCAAATTGTTTTTTTTTTTATATATATTTGTAATTTATAATTATTTGTATATGATATATTCTATTTTTATTTATTTATTTGTTATTACTTGTTATCACTATTATCATTGTATTATATTTATGTTATATTAAATATAAATATTATAAATATTTATTATATTTCATTTATATTAATAGCTGACCCATACATTCGTAAAGCTGTTTGGTAGTATTGACAATGCCATTTTAGTTGAATGCTTTGTTGGACCAAAATCAGGGTAAAGGATAATTAATAAATAACAAATATTTTCCATATCAATTTATAGGATAGATTTGATATTTCTCTTGAAATAGACTTTGATATATATTATATATATATATATTCGTTCTTTTAACCTATAAACAAATTATTATCTTTTTAAAATATTTCAATACTAGTTACAAAAATGTTCCAACCCATCCTTATCGTGTTCACCCAAAAGTTCAATTAAAAGCTATTCCAACTATTATGTTATGGAACAAGGTAAAAAATAAAATATATAGAAACTGATAAAATATAATATAAAATATTAAAAAAAAAAAAATAAAAGTATATCTGTTAATATTATATATAATATTTATATTTATATTATTTATTCGTATTATTAATAATTTATATCTATATTTTATATCTCATATTTATTCATATTCCCTCCCTTTTTTTTTTTTTTTTTTTTTTCGATATAGGATGGTTTAGTGAAATCCTTAATTATTGAAACTATAGAACAATGTGAAATGTTGGATGAATTTGTTAAATCAATTAATTAAAATTGTTAATTTATAGAATTAACAATATGAATAATATAAAATGTTCACACGAAAACCAAAAAAGCTCTCTTTCAAATTTTGGTTAATAATAGTATATATATAAGATTTAATTATTAAATATTATTTGCAAGTTTTATTAAAAAAAAATTTTTTTTTCTTAAATAAATTATATTTATGTACAACATTTTTTTAAGACTATAAACATATGAAATTGATGTGTTTTAATAAGCATTTTAAAATAATTAAAAAATGATTATTAAATGTTGTTTTAATTGTTATATATATTACTAAAAATTATTATTACTTATTTACAAAAAATAAGATGATAATCTATATTTTTTTTAAAAAAAAAAAAAAAAAAAAAAAAAAAAAAGATGGTGACTTGAAACTAAATAAAAAAAATATATAAACATTTTTTAAAATTTTAAAAAAGAAAAGTTATTATAAAAATCATATAAATTTATAAGAGTTTGATATATTTTTTGTGTATAAATATATGAAATAATATAGCTGCAGCAACAATATAAAAAAAAAAAAAGATAAAAAGAAAAAGATAGAAAATTATTGTTAATTTTTTTTTCTCATAATAATACTGTATATTTTGTATCTTATGAAAATATATATATATATATTCTTATAATTTTTTTTTAATTTCTTTTTAATAAAGCTTTAAGTCTTTTTAATAATTGCCTTTCCTTAATATTATTTTCCCGGTGGATTATTGACATTGCCTTCAAATATAGAATTATATTTTGATAATTTTTCATCTTCATCTTCATCATTACCATTATCAAAACCTCTTTCTTCATCATCATCATTATCTTGGTCTTCTTTAAATGGATCATTTGGATAGTCACTATTATCATCATCATATCCTTCATCATTTGTGGTGGTGACAGTATTTGGACAAACAACGCCAGATTCCATAGATTGAATTTCATCATAATCATCGTTATCCATACCAAAAATTTGACCATCAAAACCAGAATTATATTTTTGTTCTGATACTTGCGTGGTGTTGGAAGATTTATCATCAATCATCATCTGACTGTTTTTTTCTTCAGTTTCAGGAACAACGGAATCATGATCAATCATCATTTGATCCTCTTCATGAATAGATGTAGTAGTAATGTGAGTAAGGTGGGTATGGGATTGAGAATGACGACGACTTCTACCGCCAGAAGAGTTTACAGGTGATCGAAGAATTGAGCCATCTTCAGTATATTGCATTAATTCTGGATGTATTTTCATTTGATGTGTTTTTAAATTACCTGATTGAGTAAAAGTCTTATCACACCATTCACAAACAAATGGACGAACTCCTTGATGAACTAATTCATGTTGTTTTTAAATTACCAGATTGAGTAAACGTTTTTGAAACAAATAGGACAAGTAAATGGTCTTTCTCCTGTATGTTTTCTCTGATGAGTTTTCAAATTACCTTGTTGAGCAAAAAGATTTATTACAATAAGAACAAACAAATGGTCTTTCTCCTGTATGTTTTCTTTGGTGAATTCTTAAATGAGCCAATTGAACAAAACATTTATTTGGCTTACAAAGTTCACAAACATAATCCTTGGAGCAACTCATGCTACGACTCTTTCTTCTTTGAAGAGCAGTATGTGGAACTGGGGTGACCATTGTGATAAAGTTTTGGAGATGTTGAAGATGAAGAAGAAGTGGAAGATGAAGCAGATGGTGATTGAGGAGAAGATGGAATGGTAGAAGCAGTGAAACTATGGAGAATAGGCTTTTTATCCATGGCATTTTTATTATTAATAGTATTGATAGTAATGGTTGGGAGTGACATTGGTGGTATTGATATTGGCATTGGAAGAGACATTGCTAGATTAGTGGAATTAGTTATTTCTGGTTTTTTATCTTCATCCATGTCATTACCCTTACTCGTTGTCGATTCAATGTTGTTCATCTTTTTTCCATTTTCCATTATTTTTTGACTTTGAATATTTTTAGTGAGAAGTGAAGAAGAAGATGTATTACGATTACAAGTATCTAATTTAGAAAAGATATTAGTATCCTTACAAAAGCCCTTTTCATTTTCCTCTTCTTTAATGGAAGATGGTAGAGAAGTATAATTACTATTCTTTTCTTCAGAAGAATTTTGTGGTATAAAAAGCTTAGCTTCTTGGGAAGCTACAGTACAAAGGGTAGATAAACTTGAAGCCGGTAAAGTATTTGATTTCATTACAGGAGAAGATCCAGAATTAGAATGAATATTTAAATTGGAAAAAGGTATAGAAATAGGGAGAAGTGGAGAGGTAGCCCATATTAGTAGAAGGTGATGTAGATTCTAAACCAACCATATCATGATCCTTATTACCTTGATCATTTTCTCTTTTATATTAGTGGTATTATTAATACCATTATTTAATTTATTAATATTATTTACATTGTTAGTATTGATCATATTGAATAAAGAATTAACTGTAGAACTCTTTGGATCATAACTATGAGAAATAGAAGTTCTTCTATGATTTTTAGATATAGTCATTGGATCTTTTTTAATTGGCAACTTTTTTTTGGATTTAGTATTTGGAGAAGTTGATAGTTTTGAATTTTTAAATTTTAGAGATGATGAAGAATGTTTTGATTTTGTCTTGTTAGATGGGAATGAACTATTAATATTAATTGGATTAGTGGTAGAACTAGCATTTAACCCATTATGTAAAATGGAATGTGAAGAAGGTATAGTAAATGGGTTAACAATAAGTGGATTATTTGGCTGTTGTTGTTGCTGTTGTTGTAAAAACTGAATAAATTGATTAGTTAATAAACTATTATTTAATAACAAAGCTATAAACCCAATATACATATATTATTATAATAGTATGGATCAATATTATATATATATATATAAATAAATAAAAACATACAATTATTAGGAATATTTAAGAAAAATACTTTTTTTTTTATAATATACTTTTAGTATTTACCATTTGTAGCTACATTATCTGATTTAGGGAGTAAAGATGAATTGATTTGTGGTGATGGATTTATTTTAGTATCTTTTGATGAGTTTTTATTAGTAGAAGATGGATTAGTTGATTGAGTATTAGTTGTTTTATTAGTTTTATTATTTCCACCATTTAATATTTGCTGGTTAGCATTAGCTAAAGCAGCAGCAAGATAAGGTAAACTAATATTAGGAGGTAGGAACGATAGTGGATTTGGAGGAATTGTACTTGGTGCTGAACTAGCTAACTTTGTTTTGGATGTAGCATTATTAGTAGCTTCAGAAGAGGTGGTTGGCATTGATACTGGATTTGAGGTAGTAGATGGAATATTGGTATCATTAGCTGTATTATTTCTAGAAGGATCGGCAGTGCTATTGGAAGTTATTGGTGTATCGACAGCATTATTGGCAGTATTAGTATTATTTTTATTTACAAAAGTATTACCTGAATTTGAATTATTTGCGTTAATTGAAGCTAAAGCTTGAGCAAAGTAAGGAGAAGACATAAGGAGCTGTAGTGAAAAAAGTTGTTTGTTGCGCTGCTACAACAGCAGAATTAGTATTTGAATAAACAAATGGTGATTGACATGGTAATATAAAGGATGTGATGGTTTTGGTTGTATATTGACTAAATTTTTAGTAGAAGAGGAAAAAGCCGCTGACTTACTCTTATTATTGTGTTTTTTAGAGTGTGAGAGTTTGGCTTTAGTACTATTTATTCCATTATCGGATTTTACTACAATGGTCATTTTGTATTTAAGTTAAAGTAGAAACAACAAAATATTTTTTATAATATTATTTATAAAAATATTGTTTTGTTTTTTTCTTAAAAAAAAAGTTAATAATATTCTTTTTCCTGTTAACTATCAAAGTTTTTTTGGTTGATATTATTTTATTTGTTTTTCTTTTTTCAATTGTATTCTTTTTTTTAAAAAAAAAAAAAAAAGTGATAAATAAATATATAAAGTATATAATAAAAAAATAAAAAAAGGTTATTCATAATTGTTTTTAATATTTAGAGTTTTACTATACATAAAAAATAACAAAAAAAAAAAAAAATAGGAAAGAATTGTAAATTATATTATTATTTCAATTTTTACTTTTTTTATTTTTATTATTTGTTGCTAATAGCTTTGATATACCTATGCTATTACAGCATTTATTGTAATGAATATTTTTTATTCTTTTTATTTATTAATATAAATAATAAACTATTTAACCACTATTATATATTCTTTTTAATTCTATTTATAAAAACCATTTATAAATATATTTATTTCGAATATTTTTTTTATTAAAAGTATTCTTTCTCTGTTTTTATGATACTTTTATTTGCTTTGTATTTCCTTCTTCCTTCTCTTTTCAATAAAAATATTTTTTATCTGTATATTAAATTTGCTTGTAATATTCTTTTTATCCATAATTTCTTGAAATAAATATTTTCAATTAATAATACATTTTTTCTTTTTTTTCAATTACGTTTCTCTTTTAAATATATTTATTGCTTTTAATATTTATATAACTTTAATAAAGATATTTACATTTATATAATATTTATTTTATTAATAAATAAAAATGAAATTGTTTCAATTGACAGATGAAAAAGAAATATACTTTTAAAAAAAAAATTATAAAAACCAAATCAATTAATATTTATTTAAATTTTTTTTTTTTAATTTGATATTACAAAAAAAATAAATAAATAAAAACAATTTTGTACTTAATCAATAAATGGAAAAAGTGTCAAAAAAAAGAATCATCATTTCAATAATTAATAAATAAAATTACATAATAAAAAATAAGAAAATAAAAACGAATCATTCATATATAAACTTTAAAATATATAAACCATATATAATAAATAGTATTAATATATTTATTTATTCACATTACTTATATATTAATATATATTATTAAATATATTATCATTAGTTTTATGACTTTTTTAGATAGAAACTTTATTTCCTAATATTTTAAATTTATTTTGGCAGAGACACACTTCAAATTTTTCATTTAATTAATAGTTTATATTATAATTAATTGAATAATATATTATATATTAATATTTATTCAATAATATATATCAATATTGGCAATTATTAATAGATATACTAATAAAATTCACTAAAACTTTATTGTATATAAAATTAAATTATATTGTTTAGTATATTAAAATTCTATTGAGTTTATCATTTATTAAATAAATAATAAATTTAATATATTATGTTTCAATTAATAATATTAAAAAAAACGAATGGAAATGAAAAAATAAAAAAAAAAACCTCATGAATCATTGCCTACTAAATACTATTAATTAGCCTGAAAGTCAGCCTACTCAACAGCTAACCAACAAAAAATCATTAAAGCCTACTTTTGAAATAAAAAAATAAATAAATAAAACTATTATAGCTCCTATAATAGCATTACTTCTTTAATGTATTGTTCTTACCAACAACTTTAATAGCCTTTATATTTAAAAAGTGATAAGAAATAATTAAATTAACCCTAATTCCAATTCCATAATTGATAAAAAAATCACTAAAAATAAATAATGATAATAATCAACTATAAAAAATAAGCGAATGAATATTATAATAGTTAAATAAATGATGGAGAATAGGAAATTTTTTACCTCCTTATATCATTATCAAAAGAAAATACTTTACCAAATTCTTATCATTTTTTTAGCGTATTACTATTTCTTTCTTTTAATAACTTTTGTTTTGTCACAAGTATCGAATTTTAATTAGTTTTAATATAGTCTATGATCATACTTTTATGCTCAGGAGATATAAAAGCGTGAACATGAACCATTTAGAATAAAACAAACTAAAAAAAAGTTTTAAATTCATTAAATAGCATCACAAGAATGCATAATACAAAAATTAACACCAAAAAACGATAAAATAAATCAATGGATGAATAAATATATAAATTAATAAATAATTTGAAATTATAGAAAAGAATAAATTAATTTTCATGATAATAAATTGAAATTTAAAAAAATGAAATTGTAGAAATATTTAGAATGTAATAGAATATGAATATATTGTTTAATATATTATATGATATATTAATTTACATTGATTAGTATAATTTATGATAAAAATTCGTTCATTTTTTTCTTAACTCGTATATCAATCTAAAGTTGAATTAATTTTATTATATACATTATTAATATTATATTATATTATAATATTTAATTTATTATTTACATATATTAAAAGTTTAAAAAGTTAATAAAAATAATATGTTATTTTGACAGAGTATTTATTAATTAATTTAATCATATAATGAATATATTAGGAAAGTTTAAATTAAAAAAGTATAATTTTAATTAAATATATTCATTCTTTATTTAATATAATTAACTCTTATTTTATGGTAATTATATTTAATTATTTATTTTTCATATATTATAATATATTATTATTAATCAAACAATTCAACTATAAATCATACATCTCACCCGGTGAATTCTACAATATAATAGAATAGAATGTGATAATATAAATTAAAACTAATAAAATATATTTTAATATATTTTAATATATTAGAATTGAATAAATGAATGAATACTCTTTTTTTTAATTATAATAAACAAAAATCAAATTTAATATTAAACCAGGCCATGATACCATATGATACACTAGGCTAACTTATAGAAAGGAAGAATTCAAAGGTATAGAAGAAAGAGCACCTTTCTATTTTATCACTGTTTAAATAATATAAACCTTTTTATATCAATTAGAAACTAAAAGAAAAAAAAACTATTTTATTTAATTATTTTTTAATAAACTTTAAAAAAGAGTTTAATTTTTTTCTAATAAATTTTTCAATCATCAAAGTTACTTCACCCAATCATTTCTTGTTTATCGCCTGTTCTTTATGAGTAGAATTTTTTAAAGTATTTTAAAATGAACTTTAAAAGAAAATGGTTATCAATCTTTAAGGCACAGGGATTGGTAGAGAGAAAAAAAGATGTTTATAATGATTTATTATTTGTTTTTTTTTTTTTTTTAAAAAAAAAATAAACTTTTAGAATATAAATATAATCTTAAGATAAAAATAAAAACTAAAAATAATCTTGAATGAAATATTATTCTTATATATGAATATTAATACAGTATTTTCGATGCATGGTTCAACTTTTTTTTACCTTTATTAAACTCTAGGATTACAAAATTTCTATTTCTTTTTTTCATTTTTACAAAAAATATTGAACCTTCCTTCTTTTTACCTTTTAGGATAGTAGTTATAGTAGTTGGTGGTACAAAAAAAAGTAATATTTTTTTCATTATTGATTTATTTATATATAAATGTATCCATTTATTTTAATTATAATATTAATCCCACATTCTATAATTCATTGATTTATATAAGCATGATGTATATCACATGATTTAACTCATGATATAAGTTTCTTTTATGTTGTAGTAATTTAATATTAGTTTATTTATAATTTATTATATTAGGTGAAAATATTTATTACTATTAACTTCTCTCTTATTAATAATTTCACTTATACTATTTTCTTATTAATTATTAAAACTCTTCTCTCTAATTATTAATTATTTTTACATGAATATTTTATATTATAAAATTCCTATAATTGAATATCAATTATATAATGTAATGTATTCATAATATATGAATAATAATTAAATAGGATATAGTATAATATATTTTACATTTTATATGAAATATTACTATATAAGGAAAGGTAATGTAATACAAATAAGTATTACAATAAAATTAATACTAATATATAATATTAATATTTAAGAATATAATGAAATATGTACATGAATTCTATAACTAATATATAAATAATGTATTATAATATATATCAATTATTATATTATTATTATGAAATATTTATATATAAATTTCTAAAGATGAAATTGAATATTTTAAATAATAAAAATTATTTTAAATATTGGCTAATATGTAGCTAGACATATTAATTTCATATCACTCATCACTACATAAATATTTCATATAAATTAATTAAAACATAATTATAAATAATATATCTAATATAATAAATTAATTAAATAAATAATAATAAATGCATTTATTTTCTTAATGTCACATTTATTATATTATTATAAAAAATAAAATATTATCTAAAAAAGGAAATAATGTAAAATAAAGAAATAAATAATTTTTTAAACTATTCTATTAAAAAGAATAATCATAGGAAAATCCATTCATTCGATAAAAAAAAAAAAGAAATGAAAGAATAAGCAAAAAAGACTAATCACAAATACATTTTATGAATAAAATGTAATTTATTCAAACTGTAAAATTACTATTACTAATTAATTATATTAAATACTATTTTAAATACTGTTAGTGATAATTGACTTTTTATATTATTAGAATGATGAATGACTGTTTTAATATAACTTAATTTGATTTTGTTTGAATATATTAATTTATATATTATTATATATAAGTAATATTTATTAATAGTATTTAAACATGATTTTAAATATATTAATTTATATATTATTATATATAAGTAATATTTATTAATAATATTTAAACATGAGTAGAAAAAAAGAAGTTTGGTAATTAATATATGGAATATAATTTTTATTAATTAATATATATTATTATATATGTTATTGATATATTTATTTATTTATTTATTTACTTATTTATTTATTTATTTATTTATTTATTTATTTATTTATTTATTTATTTATTTATTTATTTTTCTAGCTATTTATCCACCACCTTCTCTGGCAGATCTTACAATCTGATTAGCTAGATAATAATGTTAAATTAATCCTAAATTTTAACTGTCTATAAATATTGGTTCATCATAGTAGACTAATTTTATCTTCCGCCATATAAGAAAAAAAAACTTAAAAATAATATTTCAGTTTAAAAAATAAATATTTATTTTAAACTTTTTATTATTATTTTCTTTTTTTTTATCTTTTTCTAGTATTATTATTATTATTTCTCTTTTTTTTTATTCTTATACATTTATTTATAATCAATCATATTTAGTTATGATGATAAAACAAGCCTCTTAACAACAAAACCATAATACTATTTTATAATAATAATGTCAAAAAAAATTAATTAAAAATAAATATATCAAATAACTTTAAAAATCTAGTATTGTTATTTTATTAATAATCATATGAAGAGAAATATTAATATTATTATTAGTAGCAGTATTGTTATTATTAACTATCATCACTACCTTTATTAGTAATAATTAATACTAATTATTATTATGATTATGATTATTATTATTATTATTATTATTATTATATTATTATGTTTATGTTTATTATTATTATGTTTATTATGTTTATTATGTTTATTATTATTATTATGTTTATTATTATTATTATATTATTATTATTATTATTATATTATTATTATTATTATGTTTTATTATTATTATTATTTATTTATTATTATTATTATTATTATTATTATTATTATTATTATTATTTTATTATTATTATTATTATGTTATTATTATTATTATTATTATTATTATTATTATTATTATTATTATTATGTTATTATTATTATTATTATATTATTATTATTATTATGTTTTATTATTTATTATGTTTACTATGTTTATTATTATTATTATTATTAGTGGAAAGGATCAAAAAATCAAATTAAAATTAAACTTCAATTTTATATAAAAATAGTATTATTAAAAAATGAAGAACAGCATATGTAAATAATTTAGATTTATT
>MCFH01000222.1:0-14366 GCA_002104945.1 Piromyces finnis
GTTTCGTTGTTTATTTTACCAAAAATGTACCAATACCTTTGAATTCACATGTAGTATTTGGCAATTCATATGTATATTTCGGCAATTTACATTTCATATTATATTTTCAAGGCGATAAAAATTTTTCGCCTTGAAATATAATATGAAATGTGCCAACAATACTACATGTGAATTCAAAGGTTATTGGTACATTTATTGGTAAAATAAAAACGAAAACAATCCGTTTAGATAATGTATACTATTCAGACAAAATTAACAAAAACCTAATTATGTATCAAACTAACACAAACAGGATATCATGTTTGAAATCGATTATATAAATAATAAAACAACATTAATTCTTAAGAAATATAACAATAACAAAAAATGTAAACAAGAATTGGAAGATATATAGCTGACCCTTCCAACATCATTAAGATACCAATAAACGTTTTAAAAATCTTCAATTTCTAATGTATCTACTAATAAAAATGAACTAGACGAATACAGTAATCGTCTTTGGCATAAACGCCTTGGACATTTCTACCAAGACAATCTTACAAATTACTTAAGCCTTCACAATATTAAAAAACCAGATTGTCTACAATGAAAATTTCAAAACTTAAAAGATTACCTCACAAAGGTAAAACACCTGTTGCATCAAGAATCCTTGAAACAATACACTCCGATGTGATGGGACCAATGAATCTTATTTCTAGTACAGGTAAAAGTTCATTTTAACTTTTATTGATGAATTTTCTAGAAATCATGGGTATATTTACTAAATAATAAAAAGGAAGTTGCTAAAAATGTTATAGAATTTATAAATATATTACAAACAAATATGATCTCAAAGTTAAGTACTTTAAGACTGACAATGGAAGGATACATGAACAAAAAGATTATTAATTTCTGCTCAAGAAATGGTATTAGTAAGTTACTCGCCACCATATACTCCTGAAATTAATGGAAAAGCAGAAAGGTTTAACCAAACGTTAGTCAATTGTGCTAAACTCTTTTAGTTCTAGTAGATTAGACACAGATTCTGGGATTATGCTATCAACTATGGAAATTTCTTATAAATATTAAACCCTCATAAAGGTATTGGAATTCTATCCCTAATGAAGTATTTTTTAACAAGAAAGTTGACCTAAAATATGTAAAAACATTTGGATGTATAGCATACTTAAGGATTATTCACAAAACAAAGGAAAATTTGATAACAACTGTAAAGAAGGTGTTTTTTTAGGGACTTAGTTTTAAACAGACTGTTACATTATAATGGATTATCAAGATTATAAATTACACCTTGTCCGTGAAGCCGTATTTGAAGAAGATAAACCATCCAATTTCAATTTATCGAAAGGAAACCTAGATGATAATTTTAAACTACCCTCAGATGATAGATTTTCAAATGACACTGATGAAAAAATACAAAATGCAAACAATAATCATATTAATTTACAGATATCAATTTTCAAAATACTTATGAAAATTTAGATAATAATGATATTATATCAACTCATAAAAATGACAATAATACTAATGATGAGATAAATGATAGTACACACTCTTTCGATGAAGACTCAGAAATTATTAGTATAACAACTGATAATAATATACAAGATAATAGCAATAATACAACTATTAATGAAGTTGCTATTGAAAACAATAATAGAATCAACAATACAAACACTTGTTCCAAACAAAGTTATACAATGGAAGATGTCATAGAACTTTTAGATAATTTCAAAATTTCACCAGAAAATGATTATTCTTTTAATCCAAAAAATGCTAATATAGATAAAACAAAATTAAAAAGAAGACACAGTTTTAATGATATATCTTACAACAAAAAGAAGAAAATATATCAAGAATATTTTAATTCAATAGTAAAAAGAAAATTAAATGACAACGACTATAAAATAAGTAATAAGAAATATAAAATTAATGAAATAATTAACAATTTACCTGTTAAAAGACCTGGATGTAAAATAGATAATAATAATGTTAAACGTGCTACAAACATTAATTATGATAGGGAAATTGCAAATATAAACATGGATTCTCCACTAACATTTAATGATGCTATAACAAGCAAATATAAAAATAAATGGATAGAAGCAATTAAAAATGAATTAAAAAATTTATACGATAACAATATTATGAATTTAGTTTCAAAATTACCTGAAAATAAAAATCCAATTAAAACAAAATGGGTTTTCACAATAAAACGTGACAGTAATAATGATATTGTAAAATTCAAAGCAAGATTAGTAGCAAAAGGATATAGTCAAATAAGAGGAATTGACTATGAATTAACATTTTCTCCTACTCTTAGCATCGATAGTATTAAACTTATTATTTCATTATCAGCAAAATTTCATTGGAAAATATTTCAACTTGATATTAAAGCTGCTTACCTTAATGCAAAATTAGATAAGGACATATATGTTACAATCCCACAAGGAGACAAAAATTATGGAAGAGGATACTGGAAATTAAACAAAGCTTTATATGGCTTAAAACAGTCTGGACGTCAATGGAACGAAACAATTACTTTATTTCTTAAAAATAATGGTTTCAAACAACTGATTTCTGAACAATGCATTTTCAAAAGAGAACGAAATGGTATTACAACATGCATTATAGGTATATAT
Organism: Piromyces finnis; assembly: GCA_002104945.1. Lineage (NCBI taxonomy): Eukaryota > Fungi > Neocallimastigomycota > Neocallimastigomycetes > Neocallimastigales > Neocallimastigaceae > Piromyces > Piromyces finnis. The sequence goes on from MCFH01000222.1 coordinate 2,640, forward strand.
GTTGATGATATGATCATCACTGGGAAAACGTTTGAAATTGAAAAAACTATTAAACTGATAAAAAACAATTTTAAAATATCAAATTGTGAAAAAATAAATTATTTACTTGGAATAAAAATAGAAAATAATGGTTTTAAATATTCAATATCACAAACAAATTATATTGAAAACATTTTATCTAAATATAATATTAAAAATACTCGTAAAGCAAAAACACCATGCACAGGAGATAATATAAACGAAAATAAAACACCATTCGAAAAAACCACATACAAAAGTGTTTTAGGTTCTTTGATTTATTTATCAAAATGTAGCCGCCCAGATATTGCCTATGCAGTAAATAAAGCAGCCAGAAATGCGGAAAATCCAACAATATCTGATTGGTATAAGGTAATGAATATCTTAAAATATTTAAATTATACTAAAAATTATAAAATCGAATATTCAGGAACAGGGGAAATTTTAGCTTATTCAGACTCAGACTTAGGAGGTGACCCAAAAGATAAAAAATCAACATCAGGTCACATAATTTTGATGGGAAATGATCCAATATGTTGGTCCTCAAGAAAACAATCTACAGTAGCTACTTCATCAATGGAGGCTGAATATATAAGCACAACGGAATGCTCAAAAAAGGTATTATGGATAAGAAGCATATTACAAGAACTATTCAATTTTAAAAAACCAATAAAAATCTTTACAGACAATTTATCAAGTAAAACTTCTATTGAAAATGGACAATTAAACTCAAAATTAAAACATATAAATATAAAATTTTATTTCAATCAAGACCACATTAAAAATAAAAGAATAATTTTAGAATACATCAATACAGAAGACATGTTGGCTGATGTTCTAACTAAAAATGTTAATGGACCAAAAATGAAGAAATTCTCAAACATAATTTTCAAACATGCAGAAAATTAAGTTTGACAGGGGAATGTTAGAAATATTAAAAAACAAAGAAATATTTCTTTTTGAATATATATAATGAATTTAAATTAAATTAAGATCGTTGTTAAAATATATTAAAGTATATTTTTACATCTCATTGTATTATTTTGACATGTATTATTAACAAGCCACAATTAGTATAAATATGATTGTAATTTTCCATTTTTGTAATACTTTGTAATTACCAAAATATAAAATATATTTTATTATTAAATAAAGTTTATTATTAAAAACATATTATAAAACGTTTTGTAATTAATAATATTTTTTCATAATTATATTCTAATATATTATTCTATTTAAATAAACATATATTTAATATAAAATAAACAAAACTAATTTAATTAAATAATAAAATAACAGAACTAAACTAAACTAATTCATTATACTTTTAATTCAATTTGAGTAAACTCAAAATTGAATAAAGCCCATGTATTTTCTATAAATTAATTTAATATTATCAATACTATTCTTAATATATTTCCTATTGAAATATAAATAAATCTATTTTTAAAACTAAGTTAAAATTATTAAACTATTCTAAATTTAAATAAAAAAGTATAATCTATTCTAAAATTAAATAAAAGTATTTAAAAAATATTTTAATTATTTTAAATATTTGAAATATTTAAATTTAATTAAAATTCTTTTATTCCTTAAACTTAAATATTTATCTTAATTTAAATTTAACGGAATTATTATAAAATAATTTATTATTAAATTATTCCATAAAATTTACTCAAAAATTTTATAATCAGTTTTGCTAAATATTAATTTATTATTTAATAATTAATAATTAATTATTAAATAATCTAAAGATATATCTTATATCTTTACAATATTAGACTTTATTTTCAACCAAGAAATTTTGAAAGCGATTTCGACCATTTCGCAAAATGAATAAATTTAAAATAAAAAACAATTTAATTACTTATAACGATTTAATTTATATTCCAGAAAAATTAAGATTAGAATTCTTAACTAAGTACCATGAAAATCCAGCTGCAGGACATTTAGGTGTAAAAAGAACATTAGAATTAATTACAAGAAATTTCTGGTGGCCTAAAGTTGAAAAGGATGTTACAAATTTTGTTAAATCATGCGAAGTTTGTGCCAGGAATAAAATAAATAGACATAGAAAATATGGATTATTACAACCACTTGAAGTTCCAGATAAACCCTGGGAATCTATCGAAATTGACTTCCTATGCGGTCTGCCTGAATCTAAAGGTTACACGATAATAATGGTGGTTGTAGACAGGTTCTCAAAAATGATACATTTAATACCTTTTAAACAAATACCTGATGCCAAAGAAACAGCCAAAGCATTCATGGAAAACATATTTAAATTACACGGCTTGCCGAAGAATATTTATTCTGATCGCGGTACTCAATTCACAAGCGCATTATGGCAAGAATTAATGGAAATGCTTAATATTAAATCTATTTTAGCCACAACTGACCATCATGAAACAGTCGGTCAGGTTGAAAGATGCAATGCTTTCATTACTCAATACTTGAGGTGTTATTCAAAAGCCTACTACCACAATGATTGGGTAGACTGGTTATATTTAGCAGAATTTTCTTATAATAATGCAATTAATGAATCAACAAAAGAATCACCATTTTTCATAAATTATGGTTTTCACCCAGCAATGGATGATAATTTTCTTCTTTCTGATGCAGATACCAATTTAAAAATAGCTAGAAATATTAGTGATAATTTCAATCATATTAAAGATGTTTTAACCAGATCAATTGAATTATATAAACGTGCTGCCGATAAGAAAAGAATGGTTGCACCTATTTTCAAAGTAGGTGATCTTGTATGGATACAAGCTCCTCCATCCTTTAATACTGAAGAAAGAACAAAACTTGCTCCATGTAAATATGGACCTTACAAAATTCAAGAAGTTTTGAAATTTAACAATTATAAAATAAATATAAAAAATTCACCATTCCCAAAGTATCATTCAGTATTTCATATATCAGAACTAGAACCATTTATTCCAACTCCAAAAAATTTTATAAAAAGAAATTCACATCAATAATCTATTAAAGATATAATTGAAATTTCAGGATTTAGAACTAATTATAAATTAAAACAATATGAATATAAAATCAGATATAAATATAGTTCTAAATACCACTGGGTTCCTTCTAGCGAAGTCGAAGACAATCCCAGAAATCAAAAGATTTATTTATTATATTTAGAAAATAAAAGAAAACCGGTTTCTATTGCGTATAACAAAAAATTTATAAATAATATAATTAATTTAAAATAATAATTTTTCTTATTGCGATATAATTTTAAATAATAATAGTTAACATTTCCCAATTTTCAAAATTTTCAAAAATTTTATTTTTAATTTTTATTAATAAATTTATAATATTTATACACAAAATAAGCAATATAAAACATTTTTTCATCAAAAATAAGCAATTTTTTAATTTTTGAAATTTTCAAAATTTCAACATTTCAATATAAATCAAAAAATTTTACAACGAAATTTATATTAATTTTTATATATTCTTAATCAGCGATATCGATTTCCATAACAAAATTTTAATTTCATCAAAAAATTCAACAAAAAATTTTTTCGCAAAGTGCACATGGCCAATTGAATCTAAAAGGATTCAAGTGCCCTTTCGAAGTAATTACTTCTTCTCGAGAAAAATCAAAAATTTTCCAAAAATTTTTTCAAACCTTAAAAACCTTAAATTTTAATATTTAATACTTTGTAATTCGCCTGGAATGCGAATTTTAAAGGAGGGCGTTGTCAAGAATAGAAGACGATTAAAAAATAAATTAAATATTCAAATAAACAATTTAAAAATCAAATTTATATTTCAAAAATTATAAAACACTTTTAAAAATAATTAAAAGATCACTTGAAAAAATTTAATATTGAAAAGGGTTAAGGATCACAAAAATTTAATTTTCAATAAATTAACCCTTGAGAAGAAAATGTTATTATACGAAACCTAGTGATAACTTCTGAATCTCGTGTCCTATTTTCCTTTTCTAGAGACTTCAAACCAATTTTATTAGAAAGTACTAGTTGAGATCTATATTCTCACAAATTATCAGCTAATTTAGACCACTAGTTCTTGAGATATAGCTATTTAAAGAATTAATTAGTTCCAATTAATATATAATAATATATATTAAAATGATTAATATTAATTTATATAATTAAAGTCATTATTCAAGTCATCCAACTTTCTATAAATAATTTAATTTAAAAATTCTCCATTATTATTAAATAAGGTTAGATAATAAATATTCTTGATTACAAACCTAATCAATTATAAAAATTAATTAATAAATTTTCAAATAATTTTGATTAATAACCTCAATCATAATCAAACCAAAAAGCCTTTGGATCAAAAATCATTAGTTATAATTATTAATTAATTAATCATGAGAATATATAATTAGTATCAGTAATTGTTATTCTCAATTTATAATATTAAATATTTACAATTTAAAATGGTTAAAACAATACTTTTATTTTAAAAGTAATTTAAAAGATTAATCTTAAGATCTATCATATGAATTCATATTATTAATATCAATATCAATTATTAATACTTTAATTATTTTATTTTTATTATCAATATTAATATCAATATTAATATCAATGTAATTTTATTATATGTAAGAAAAAAATATTTAAACAAAGAATTGAAATCAATTTTGAAATTCTTTGTAAGATTATTAATTATTAATTATTAACTATAATATAACTTAATAAATATTATCTTAATAAATAATTAATTAATAATAAAAAAATATAATAACTTATTAATTGTATACAAAGTAAAAATTAATATTTAAAATATCAGGTATACAAAAAAATATTATAATTGAAATAATAAAAATATTCAATGAAATATCATATAAAAAGTATATTAAAACTTATTATTAAAACATCGATATTTTAAAAAAATATTATAAATATCATTTATTTAAAATTGAAATATATTTATATATATAAAAGATTATAAATCATAAATATATTATACAATGCTTTCATTAAATAATATTTCATTATTTTTACAATATATGAAATATTATATTAATGCCATTAATAATAATAATAATAATAATAATAATAATAATAATAATAATAATAATAATAATAATAATAATAATAATAATAATAATAATAATAATAATAATAATAATAATAATAATAATAATAATAATAATAATAATAATAATAATAATAATAATAATAATAAAAGCTTTACATTATAATTTGTAAGAATTAATATTAAATTAATATTTATTCTTATATAATTAAACATTAAATAGAAATTTAATGAATTTATTTAGTATATATTTATTTATTCATTAATATAATATAGTAAGTTTATTTAGTACATTAATTATTCATACACTAATTACATTATAAAATGTTTATTTAAAATATATTTATTTATTTATTTAAATAATATAGCAAATTTATTCAATATATTAGTTTTACGTACATTTAGATTAATTAATAATATTTATTTAGAGATTTGTGATTCATTCATTCATTTATTGGTAAAATTATTATACAAAATTTTCATATATTAAAACATTTTATTTTATTTTGTTTAATATATTAGAAATATCGGATATTAAGGTTTTTTCTTTATTAAGTTTTACTTAATATTACGATAATTAATATGTATAAAATATCAATCAAATTTCTTTTTAGGTTTTTCCTCTAATCTTTTCCTAAAAAGATATTTGTTAAAATTAGAAATTAATTATTAAATTTTAAATTTTGATAAAATTATAAATAAGAGGACTTTTGGAGTTCACTAAAGAATCCAAAGTTATTATTATAATCATTACAATATATGTAAGAAATAATAACTATTTAATGTATAATTAATATTTCTTAGTTAATATCAAGAATAGAAGACGATTAATAAATAAATTAAATATTTAAATAATAATTTAAAAATCAATTTTATATCTCAAAAATTATAAAATATTTTAAAAATAATTAAGAGTACTTTGAAAAAATTTAATATTGAAAAGGGTTAAAGATTACAAAAATTTATTTTTCAATTTTTTCAATACATTAATTTTGAGTAAAGAATGCATTATACAAAACTAGCGATAGCTTTTGAATCTCACGTCCTATATCCGTTTTCTAGGGACAGTCAAATTGGTTTTATTGGAGAGCAAGGGTTGGGATCTATATCCTCACAAATTTTCAGCTATTTTAGATCACTAGTTTTAAAGATATTGTTAATATTAATTTATATAATTAAAGTCATTATTCAAGTCATCCAACTTTCTATAAATAATTTAATTTAAAAATTCTCCATTATTATTAAATAAGGTTAGATAATAAATAATCTTGATTTCAAACCTAATAAAAACTAATAATTTTTCAAATAATTTTGATTAATAACCTCAATCATAATCAAACCAAATAACCTTTTGATAAAAAAACCTTAGATTAGTAATAATTATTAATTAATTAATCATGAGAATATATAATTAGTATCAACAATTAGTATTCTCAATTTATAATATTATGCATTTACAATTTAATATAGTACAAAGAAAGGTAAAAAAAAAATTATTTTTCAAAAATATTTTTAAATAGTTATATCATAACATTTTGAGTATTAAAAGAAATAATAATTGAAGTGAATTATTTACTTTATAAGAAGTAAAAATTATAATAGTTGTATATGAAGAAAAAAAAATATCTTTTTTACATTTATCTTTTTCTTATTTAATAAAATAATAACAAAATTATTTTTATATCAATAAAATTTATAATTTTAATTTCTTTCCTTATTGTTACTTTTGATATATAATATAATAATAATAATATAATAATAATAATAATAATAAAAAGTGTATTATTTTATTTATGTATATTATTTATATTATTTACTTAATTAAATGAATTTGATAAAATTCAAATAATTCATGAAAATTTTTATCATTTTGTGGATATCTTTGTTTAGAAAGAATAACAAGATTTAAAATGAGAGGTATCAAGGTATTATCTTTTTCAAGGATGGGTATTATTTTCAAAGAAGGAGACAATAAAATTTCTCTTGGTAATTTGAACAATAAAGAATGATCTAAATAGACACATCTCAATCTTGGCATATGCCATAAACTGTTGGGAAGTGCATGTAAAAATTTATTTTTTCGCAAATCTAATAGTTGCAAGTATTGGAGTATGAAAATATTTGGAGGAATTTCTAGTAATTGATTCTCACTTAAATTCAAGCTTCGTAGTGATCTATAATTGATGATGTCAAGCGGGAGTAACGTTAAATTCTTATTTTTCAAGTTTAACCAAACAACATTATAAAGATAATTTCCTAATTTTTTTTCTTCCTCTTCATATTTAAAATGATAATACATACCAGTTGTCATATCTCCCTTATGAATATAATGTTGAATAGATAATAATTCATCAAGAGAAATATATCTTAATTTCATTAAATTTCCCATTTCTTTTGGAAGTTCAGTTAATTTTATATTCACTCGAAGTGATAGCCTTTTTAAATTGGTTAAATTTCCCATTTCTTTTGGTAATTTGGATAAAGCATTATTATGAAGGTAAATTTCATTTAGATTTATCATATTACCAATCTCTCTTGGCAATTCAATCAATTCGTTATAGGTGATGTCAAGTTTTTTTAAATTTGTTAAATTACCAATTTCACTTGGTAATTTAGTTAACCCATTGTTATTTATTAGAAGTGTATTTAAATTTGTTAAATTACCAACGTCATTCGGTAATTCTGTTAATTGATTATAAGAAATGTCTAGCTCTTTTAAATTTATTAAACAACCTATTTCCTTAGGTAATTTTTTTAAATGAATATAGCTCATATTTAAGATCGTTAATGAGGTCAATGATCTAATTTCCTTCGGAAGTTCGTTTATATAATTAATGAATAAGGTTAATTCTATTAATTTACTTAGATTTCCTATTTCAGCTGGTAATTCTGATAGCCTATTTTGATAAAGGAACAATTTTTTTAAATGGATTAAGTTCCCTATTTCTAGGGGAAGTCTATTTAATTGATTATAATCACACATAAGCACTTTTAAATTTATCAAATTACCAATTTCATTTGGTAACTCTATCAGCCTATTGCTATTTAAATTTAATTCAACCAACTTTTTTAGTTGGCCTATTTCTTTTGGTATTTTCTCTATCACATTGAAATTAATATTTATTTTAGTTAAATTGATTAAATTTCCTAATTCTTTTGGTAATAAAGTTAATTTATTCATTTGTAGTATAACTTGTTAATTGAACTAAATTTCCTATTTCTTTCGGAATTTCTACTATTTCATTATACTAACATCTAAAGTTTTTAAATTTATTATTTGTCCTATTTCTTTTGGTAAGCTCTCTAAAAAATTACTTTCAAGAACTCAACATAATGAGTTGATGTAAATTTCCAATTTCTTTTGGTAATTTTGATATATGATTTTTTTCTAATATTAATTCAGTTAAATGAGTTAAATTACCTATTTCTTTTGGAAGTGTTAAAAGTTTGTTTGTTTTATATTTAATTTAACTAATTGAACTAAATAACCAATTTCTTTGGGTAATTCTGTCAATTCATTTTTTAAAAGATAAAATTCAGTTAGATGAACTAAATTACCTATTTCTTTTGGCAATTCAATTAAGTTATTATTGGTAGATTAGTATTTTTAAATTTATTAGACTTCCTATATCTTTTGGGTAAATCATTTAAAAGATTATTTTGAAGTTTTAATTCGATTAAATATTTTAAATTATTTATTTCTTTTGGCAATCCCTTTAGATAATTGTAACAAATACTTAATTTTTTTAAATTAGTCAATTTTCCTATTTCTACAGGCAATTACTTAATCTATTCTTATTTAGGTTTAATTCTGTTAAACTAGTCAAATTTCCAATTTCTATTGGGTAATTCCGATATTTTATTCTTTTCAAGATTTAGTTTTGTTAAACGAATCAATTTACATAGTTCTTTGGTAATCATATAATTGGTTTTGACAAAGATTTAATTCTACTAAATTAATTAAATTTCTTATTTCTTTTATTAATTCTGTTAATTGTATTTGTTTCATTTCTAGTACCTGTAATGATGTTGCTTTTCTTAATAATAGTGCAAGATTATTTTCTAAATTTGCATTTTTGGTTTGCTTATATATAATTGTTAATTCTTTTAAATTGGAAAAGGAGAGTTCTTCCACAGGAATATTTTTGAACTTTTTCCAGTTGGTAACAATTTTTTTTCTATCATATTTATTCAAATTTAGAATTAATTTGGGATAGGTTTAAATTCTTTTCGCTTTCCATTAACTATTTATTTATTCTTTTTTAAGACTTGAAAGAGAATAAACACTATTTTATTTATGTATTATTATTATTGTTGTTTCTGCTATTGCTGTTATTATATTTATTATTACATTTACTATTATAATTGTTACAATGAATTCTTTAATTTTCTTTAATTTAAAAAAAAGAAATTAATATAAAATTACTAATTAATAATTAATTGAAATTTTAAAATAATAGGCGTATAAAAAACATTCTCTTTTTTAAAAAAAATAAAATATTATCACTCATATCTATTCATTTTTATCAATAAAAAAAATAAATAAATAAATAAATAAATAAATAAATAATAAATAAATAAATAAATAAATAAATAAATTAATTGTTAGAATACAAAGAATGAATTAAAGATTAAATAAGTGTCAACGAAATTAAATATAATTGAAAGATATTTTAGATTATTTGAATGACTTAGTTGTTCTTTTAAACATTGTATTAAATTATTCATTGTTAATACATAAGCCACTTTTAGTATAAATAAGAGTAAATTTTCAAATATTTTGTAATATATAATCAATAATTACTTATTATTAATAAATATAAATAAACTTTATTTTTATAAAAACCAATAGATTAAGAGTCCAGCTCTAATATTACCTGCGACATGTCTGCTGAAACCAAATAAGAACCGAAGAAATTCTTAACAAGAACAACTTCGAGAACTGGAAATTCCTTATCAATAACATCCTGAGAGCTACAAAAATCATGAAGTACGCAAATGAAGATGTTATTGGAAATTTAAAGAAAAATCTTGAACAAGAGAAGAAAAAATCACCTTCTGAAAAAACACTCAAGACAATTAAGGACTTGGAAAAAGATATTGAAAAGGCGAAACTGAAGATGCATTAGCATGAACTATCATCAGTAACAATGTTAGTCAAGAGGCATTAAGTTACTTTAGATATCTTAAAACCGCTTACGATATTATGCAAAAATTGAAGGTCCTGTATAGAAAAAAGAAAATTGCTGATCCCAACTACTGGTTGAAAAAATTATATTCTTTAAAAGCTAAGAATCTCACTGATTGCAAGGATATTATTAACCAGATCAATGAAATATTTTATGTGATGAACAGAAATAATATCCAACTTGGAACATGGGAAAAGATCAGAGTTTTATACTTGTCCTTTCCTAAAAATCTTAGAGAAAAAATCCATCCAAACGGAAATGAATCGGGTGAAGAAAAATCGGATGAATCAACTATATCATTAGTTATAGATTCACCAGATAATAAGACAATATGGACTTTTGATACTGGTGCTTCAGAGCACATTACGAATAATAAAGATATATTAACCAATTTCGAAGAAGAAAAAGTCATTTTAAAATGTGCAAACGGATCTACCTGTGAGTTTGATGGTTTTGGAACTTATGAAGGTAGCATCAATGGGTATGATATAAAATTAGAAAATGTACTTTACTCTAAAGACGTTAACAAAAACCTATTAAGTGGTATTAAACTTGTTAAAAATGGCATGGAATGCAGTTTAAAATCTAGAAAGGATAAAGTATTTCTCTCCTTAAAAGTAACAAAAATAATAAAAGAACTGTTAACATAGGAACTTTCAAAGCAAATAAAAATAATATAATCAGAATCATATCTGAAAATAAAATAAAATCAGAAACATTTATTGATGCTATTTCCGATGAAGATTTTATAGATATCAATGATCAGTCAAAGTTGTTATGGCATAGATGACTTGGTCATTTTTTTCAAGAAAATTTAAACGAGTACTTAAGGTTACATAATGAAAAACCCATAAAATGTTTGGAGTGTAAAATTACTAAGCTAAATAGAAAAACACACAACAAGAAAACACCCAAAGCTAAATTCCCATTAGAAGTAATACATTCTGATGTGATAGGTCCTATAGTAAAATAATACACTGGAAAGACATATATTTTAACTTTTATTGATGAATTCTCAAGAAAAAGCTGAATATTTCTCTTAGAAAGAAAATCAGAAGTACCAAGAATAATCATAAATTTTTTAACTTATCTGAATAATCAATTTCATAACAATGTGAAAATATTCAGATCAGATCAAGGTACTGAATACAACAATAAGAAAGTACTTAACTACTGCAAGAGCCATAGTATAGTAAAAACATTTTCACCACCCTCACAATCCACAAAACAACGGTGTTGCAGAACGTTTTAATTACACACTTGTAAGCTGTGAAAAAACGTTACTTAAATGGGAGCAAAATGTCTACTGACTTCTGGGATTACGCTGTTAAGCATTCCAATATGTTATATATTATTACTCCACACAAAGGCATACATAATAAAATTCCAAATGAAATATTTTATAGAAGAAAAGTTGAGTTAAAATATATAAAAGTATTTGGTTGCGTAGCACACTACAAAGATTTTGAGCAAAATATAATGAAAA
>MCFH01000223.1:0-14324 GCA_002104945.1 Piromyces finnis
ATAATCAAAACGACAGGTAACTCTAACATTTGTTGGAGCGCGTTGTGGTCCAGCTCGTATTTTTGAAGTAGCTGCATTTCCTGTTACATTATCCTTCTTTTTAATATAATGTTTGTAGGCTGAGGAACCTTATATATGTTCCTGAATTTAATTCATCCTATGTTTTAATTAATTATTATAATATTTATTACATTTGAATATTATTAAATTTTAAAATCGTATATTATTATTATTTTTTATTAAAATCAATATATTTTATATATTTATTTTATATTATATATTTTTTTTTATATTATTATTATTATTATTTTATTATTATTTTTTTTCCAGTATATAAATAGAAATTTATATTAAAGATGATGAAAGATTGGAAATTTGAAATTATGATTTTTTAAATGTAATATTACAAGTTATTATTTATAGAAATTACATTTTGAAAGTAACTTTATAGATAATCTACAATATTTATATACTTACTTCTGTCATATTAAGTTGTTTTTCTAATAAGGCAACTGCATCATTTTAACATCAGTATCTATTTCAATTGTATGTGTTGCACCCATATCTTTTGGAAGATTAGATGTTGCTAAACCAGTGGATTTAAATGTAACATCAATCATTTCCTTTTTCCTTTTTTCCCTCTCTTCTTTCGAGAGACCAGAAGATATTGAATTTAAAGAAGTATTATTTTCTCTCTTTTTTTTAATAATAACTGTTTCTTCTTCATTTTCTTATCTTGTTCTAAACTAACTTTTTTTCTTTTATGAATATTTTTTTTCCACGCTTTTTGAATATTATTGGCTCATCCATTATTCACTTATTTAATAACTATTTATAACTTTTTCTTCTTTATATTTAGTATTAACTTTGATATTATTTCAAACTTTTATAAATTAAAAAAATTAAATTTTAAATTGTACAAAAAAAAAAAAGTAGAAAAATTAGTGCTTTATGATATTATTTAAATTTAAATATTTTATTCTATTACACGTGAAATATAATAAATAATTTATGTTTTTTATCATTTATCATTTATTTACAGCATTAATAAAAAATAACAATATATTTATAATATATTTGCAGCATTAATAAAAAATAATAACATAAATATATTATAAATATATATAAATACTAGAAAAAAATTTTTATAACATATGGTATTTAATTACAATAAAAAGTAATAATATTAATACTTTTTTAAAAAAAAGTTAATGTATTAAAAGTAATATGCTTTTAAATATTAAAGAATATTATTATTTACAATTGATTAATATTAATGTATAATGTGGTATTATATAAGATTTTATGAATTTATATTAATGAATGTTGATATATTAACATTTTTTTTTTTTTTTTTTGCTTATATTATTTAAATTAAAATTATATTATATATGTATTATATGGTATTATGTATAATTAACATTATTATTTTTTTATATTTAATTATTGTTAATGAGAAATCTAACAAATTATTTTCATGCTTATAAATTGTTTATTTGAAGTAATAGCTTTAATTTCCATGTTTCAAATGGTGTATATTTATCATATTCTTGAAGTATTTGAACAAAATTTCTGGATCTTTTTTTTCAATTGAAAATATTAATTTTTTTTAAAAATGTATATTCTTTACTATTCTTGAAATTTTCATTAAATTTTAGACAAATCTTAATATATTTTTAAGTTTATTGGGAAGTATATCTTTTTTAAGTTTTGTATTAGTTGACAAAGTCCAGCATTTAAAAATATATTGTCCGTAGGATACCATGACTTATTTAATTTTTTCGATATATTCGCAACTTTTAAAAATATATCTATTGCTTTTTCGTATTGTTCTAATTCACTATAAAAAACTCCTAATTTTATAAACATTCCAATTGTTTAGTTTCATCCATTTCATTATTTAACAATTCTACTGCTAATTCATAAGATTTTATTGCATTTTGAATATCATTTAGATTTGATTCATATATTTCACCTATAGTTATTTGGTGTTTTGTCTGTTCTAAATCTTCCGTTTTCTTTACATAATTCAATAGCATTATGTAAAGCATAAATAGCATCATTTGAACTATAGTCTCTATAACAATTTGAAGAATCTATATAGAGTGTTATAGCTTCTATAGGATTTCGTTTATTAAAACAATTTGCTGCTTGGAAATAAGCATCGCCTGCTTCCATCCATTTTTTCGAAAGTTTATAAATAAGACCAGCTTTTTGTATAACTCTCCAGCTTTCATAATTTTGTACTTAGAATTGTAATTGAATTTTATTTTATAAAAATAAAAAACATTCAATATTACATTCTATAAAAATTAGATTTTTTTTAAACATTAACCCTTTATACCATTTATAAGAATACTTACTTTCTATAAAACCAACTATTTTTTAATTTCTCAGCTGATTTTATATGTTCTTCAGCTGTTTGGGCATTGTAATTTGTAATCATTTTTTTTAATCTTTATTTTTATTTTATTTTTCTAGTTATGGCTTAGTGAATATTATTTTGAAATTTTATGATTATATAAAAAATTAAAAATTCATATTAAAAATATATTTAATGTATTACGATAAAATAAACATGTTTATTTAATAAATTCATAGTTTTAATATTATTTCTAATATTAAAAAACAAAACAAAACAAAACATGGTGTAAATTTTAAAAGCCAAATTTAATTATCATTCCTATTTATTTTGCATATGAAATTTTGTAAATTATTTACAAGATAATTTATCAATTTTTTTTTACTTATTTTTTAAATAAATAAATAATTTATTGATTAAAAGTGAAAAATGATTTTTTTATTTTTTTTATTTTTTTTATATTATTATTACTTTCTTTTAAATTTTATTGATTTCAAAATATTTCAATTTATCTTTTTTCACTTTTATTTTTAAAAAAATATTGTTATTTTACTATATTTATAGTATTTTCATTATAATAAAGCCATTTAATATATTATTAATATTTTCTATTATATAGTCATTTATATTTTAATATTATATAAATTATTGTATGGTATAATAATATACTATACAAATATAATTAAAGTTAATAAATACTATTTTAATTTAGCATTGTACAATACAAATTTTAATTTATATATATTAGTATTAATATAAATTATCCATATATTAGTTATTTTATCGACTTATGATTGTTGTGGTTCCAAACTAAATAGTTATTTATATAATTAAAAAGGTTTTAATTTTATTTATTAAACCCCTATATGATTATTTGGATGTTTATAATAATAAATATATTATAGTATTTTTATAATTATTCTATTTTCATGCTAATTTTGTATTTAAATAAAATGCATATATTTACAAAAAAGGAAATTTTAATTTAGATTTTGTTTTACCTTTTGAAAACAAAACAAATATTTTAAGTGTAACTCATATGATTAAATATTAGATGTATAAAATGAAGAAAAAGTATTTTTTTTTTTATTTTTATTAAGTATTATTTCATTGAGAAATGAAACACACACCTATATTAATTATTATTATTATTATTTATTATCATCAATATTATTTAATTAAAACTATTTTTCAGTTAGTATTTTATTTTATAAAAGTAAATTAATAAATATACTTTGATATTTTGATATTTTAAAATTAATTTTTCATACATTATTTTCATATTGTTTTATTTTCAAATTCTTTATTAAAATTAAAAGTTTATGAAAAGCAAGAACAAATTCAGTTAAAATGCTTTAATTTATAAATATATCATAAAGCTATTTTATTTAATGGCTTAAAATTTTTTTTATTACAAAATGTAAATATATTGAATAATGAATAACTAGTGTTAATGAATAAAGTAATTATATTCATTAACACGTAGATATATATATAAAAGAGATGATTAATTGTAATTATAATAACAATGTGTATTTTTATTTAATTATTAAATAACATAAATTGTAGGTAAAATATTAAGTATAGATAATATTTATCTTCAATAATATATAATATATAATATAATGAATAAAAAATACTTAAAAGTTTACATATATATGAAAAAAACATAATTATTTATTTTATTCTAATATTGTTAAATATCTTTTATTAAAATAATATATATTAATTATATTAATTATCAAAACCATTTCTAACACCTAACAAAATAATATAATTAACTTAAAGTTAACACATTATATTTTTATTTTAAAAATATTAAACAATAAATTTTGTGAAGTAAAATTTTCTCTTTTATAGTAATTTTTAGAATTAAAGTTCATAATTTAATATTTTCTTTCTGGTTATTTAATATATCCAAAGGGTTAACTTATATAATTTATAAATTTTATTTAAAATTTTAAAAAATTTAATATATAAAATTATATAAAAATATTATACTTATAATATATGGCTTCGAATATCCAATCATACTAATTTATAATCAATCATTATTGGTCAAAAAATATTGTTACTGAATACTGTTAAAGTTGGAATTACCTTTTGTGAATTCCTTTTTTCCTCCTTTTACACTGCTAGGACGATATATTTAATTTTGTTCGATAAAAATGAAGTTCTCTAACGACGGTAAAGATTGATGAATGAATGATTACTTTTTTTTATATTTATGAATGTTTTTACAAATGTTTTAATATAGTTTTTGTGTTATGTTAATGTATGTTTAAAAATAATTACGAAATATGTGTGTTATTATGTGAAATGAACTTTGTTTATTATTTACTGTACAATGTATTATCATTATGCTTATTACTAATTATGCACAATATATTATTAATGAATAAATAGTTTCTTCTTCACGCAGTAAGTCCCGTAAGGCTCACTTCTCTGCTCCATCTTCTATTCGCCGTAAGATCATGAGCGCTTCCCTCTCCAAGGAATTAAGAGAAAAGCACCATGTAAGTTTTATATTTAAGCATAGTTGAAAATTAAATTCAAAAATTAATTAAATATTTTTTTATTATAAAGGTTCGTTCCATGCCAATCCGTAAGGATGATGAAGTTACCATCGTTCGTGGTGCCTTCAAGGGTCGTGAAGGAAAGGTTGTCACTGTCTACCGTAAGAAGTGGATTATTCACATTGAACGTGTCACCAAGGAAAAGACCAACGGTGCTGCCGTCCCAATCCCAATCCACCCATCTAAGGTTATGATCACCAAGTTAAAGATGGATAAGGACAGAAAGGATCTCTTAGAACGTAAGGCTGCCAACAAGCAAGTAAGTACAATATAATTAATAATAAAATATTATGTTTTTAAAATTCTAATTTTATTTTATTATTTTAATAATTAATTACTATAGTAAATCATTTTTATTAAGAATTAAATTGTTAAAAATGAAATATATAATAAAAATATCAATTTTCGGGTACTTGAAAATTGATTGATGAAAAAAAAACAGTTGATTTAAAATGAAGAATCAGTTTTATGTTAATAGTGTCAAATTTTATCAAAAACTTATTGTGGATAATTTTTTAAATAGAAGTAGAATTATGTAGATATGTAAGAACAAATAAACAAAAGCACATTATGATGTAGTTTAATATTCGAAGGAAAGAAGAATATTAATATATAATTAAATTAATTCAATTGAAATGATTAAAAAGATTTGTCAGTATTCCAATTTTATTTATATTTATTTTTATAATATAATTTTAATAAATTATTAGTTTGCTTTAAAAATTGTTTTAGTATAAGGTGTATAAAAATAAAAAGCAAGAGACAGGAAATTATTTAATAATGTTGGTTGGTTTTAAGTTAAAATATTTATTTTGTATTTATAATTGAAGGTTTAAATATGTATTATTTTAAAAGGATTTTGTAGTAGAAAAATTATAAAAAGTAAATATTTATATTTTTTATTATAAGAATAAAAGTATTTGCTGTTAAAAAAATATTAAGTATACAAGTATTTCAAAATAATAATGTTAATATTCAAAGTTTAAAATAATAATTATGTTCCTATTGGTTTAAAAAATATAGTCATTCATTCCTATATTTTAAGTATAGTCTCTAATTATGTTCCATTACTTGATTCTATCAAAAATAGAACTTTCAAATCAATACAGCTTTCACAATGAAGGTCTAAATAACAATGATTTTGTTTTTGAACGAAATTCATTTATTAGTCTGTATACTCTTACAAGAGATTTGAAGATTACGACATTTTCAGGCATTTGTGCTGCGCAACGAGTAAAATGCTTTGCTAAATAGAGAAAATCAAATTGTAGTATTAAAGATCTCGTCCGATCTATTCCTCCCATGTCTTATTACTTTGGGCCAAAGAATCTTGTTCCCGACATAAGATACTTAAGAAAATAAAAATATTAAAAATACTAAAGATATTAGGGATATTATTGGAATAATAGTAGCTTAAATAATGGAAATAAAGCTCTTAGATATACTAACAGAAATTTCCTTAATTCAAATCACCTAATGCACGTCGTTCTATCACTTAAATTTAGGAATTACCTGAATTATTCATATTTGATGTGGTTATGAAAGCACTACCAAAATTCCAGTGATAGAGTTACACCTGACTGCCCTGGTGTATTCATTGAATTTTTATGCAACTTTAATAATTATTTTATTTTATATTTATATTTATATTTATATTTATATTTTTAAATACTTATATTTTATTTAATGTTTATTATATCAATGTGTATTATCACCTAATATAATGTAAAACTACAAATTAAATAAATAAAAAAGTAAATTTTATTCCTTATTATAAAATTTATATATTTATATATTGTATTAATGTATTTAATTATTTAAAATTACTTCTTGGGAAAGAAATTTTAATAGTAATTAGGAAAAGAGCTTTAAAAGAAAATGTAACCGAATATATTTCCTTTTTTTTTTTTTTTTTTTTAACTATCAATGCAAAACATTTTACAAAAATTATATTTTATGACATTATAATACATCAATCAGTATAATAGAACCTTAAAATATTTATTATTATGAAAAAAATATGCTACTAACTAATAATTATCAATATTTAATAGGTTTATAATAAAATCGAAAGCGTCAATACTTTAGAAACAATATGCCAGATTCAGTATAATTTCTTCAATTAAAAATCTTTCATATAAAAAATTTAATTAAAAAAATATGGGTTTTCAATAATAAAATTATACTTCTTTGATATTAAATAGTAAAATTTTTAAGAAATATTTAATTATAAATATTTCTTTTATAGAATTTTTTTTTTTGTTTCTGGATGATAAACTTAAGAGTATCATTAGAATTCTATTTATGACGTTAATGATTAGGGGAAATATTATATATTAGTTTTTATAAAAAATGTATTCTTGATGAATTTTTATTATTTAACTTTAATTTCTTTTAAATAAGTTATTTAAAATATAATAATTTAATAGGATATTTAAATTAGAATAAATTATTTCAATTTAAAGAAGAAAAATGTATTAGATAAAAATAGTTTATGTAAAATTTAAAAAAAAATTATTATCAACAAAGTGGTTTGTAAGATTTAGAAGTGAATTTCTTTATTAATTTTATTAATTAAGAAAATACAAATGATGCGGAAATTTTAATATTACATTTAATTACACAATTGGAAATTATATTTTCAAAGTGATAAAATTTATAATTTAATTGAATAGAAATAATGTAAATAATTAAACTTTTATGAAAGAAAAGATGGTTAGAATATATTTAGATATTTACATAGTTATATGTAAACCTTTTGAAGGATTCATATATTTGACAAAAAAAAGAGTGAAATTATATAAAATTGTAGAATAATAATTATAGTATAAATAGGATCAGTATCATTGCAAAAGAGATAAAAATAAGACTATAAGATTATTATTTCAAAATTTTACTTTTAGAACTATTATACCAATAAAAGTAATTTAATAAAAATTAATTTTTTATATTTATTAAACATTAAATCATTTATTGTTCATTCATATATTAAATATATAATTGATTAAATTAATTAATCAAAAAATGAATACTTTAATAATAATAAAAATAGATATACAACATAACAATTTTTATTCTTTCAAAATTTAATTGTTTTTTGTTTATACATAATAAAAAAATTAAAATCAAACAGCAACAATAACAATAATAAAAGAGGTGCTTTTATAGTCCTTTAACTAACAAATTATATAATAAATATAATATTTTAATGCATTTATATATTTATTATACATTTAAAGAAAAAAGAAAAAGAAAACAAATTGAACGATTAATCAATTTAATATTAAAAAATAAAAAAAACAATAAAACAAAATAAAAATAAAGCAAGAATAAATTATTATTAATATCAATAATATATTATTTAAAAAACAAAAACAAAAGCAAAAGCAAAAGCAAAAGCAAAAAAAAAAAAAAAAAAATAAAACAACATCAATAATAGCAATAATATATATATAACGTTTAACAAGAAATAAAATAATTTTATTTTGAGCTTTAATTTTCGAAATATTAATAATTAATATCTAATATAAAATGGAGATGAATAACAATTTTAATAATTATAATAGCAATAGCCTCAATTGCCATTTTATTAATTGGTAATATTTTTTATTTTTATTTTATTTTTTTTTTTTATGTTTAATGAAAATCTGAATGGATTCCACTATATTAACGAATAAATATTTCAAATGATTATTTTTTAATATTGCTAATATAAAAATATTTTAACGTAATAAATATAGCTGCTATAGTAATTTTAAAGCTTACAGGAAATAGAGAAAAAAAAGATACATTTATTATTACTGGTATTTGTGATTCAGGAAAAACTTCTTTATACTTAAGAGTATGAATTATATAAAATAATAAATATGATTTATATAAATACAATTCAATTCATATATATATTTTTAAATATTTATTAATTATATATATTGTTAAATTAATTATTAATTTTATTTTAATTTATAAAGTTAAGAAATGATAAGGTCATGGAAACTCACACTTCAATTACAGAAAATGAAGGAAGATTTCCATTAGTCAAGAAGTTATTATTAAATATTTTTTTTTACTTAACATTAAATATAAAATAATAGTTAAATGTAAATATTAATAATTACATATATTACTTTGAACTAATCCCATTTTACTGTTTTTAATATATATATCAATTTTACTTTTTTTTTTTTTTTTTTTTTTTAATCAGGATGAAGAAAAGGTTTTCCATGTTATTGATTTCCCAGGTCATTATAAGTTAAGATACAAATATCAAGATTTTACTCCAATTACTAAGGGTGTTATTTTTGTTATCGATTCTGCTACTTTCATAAAGAACGAAAGAGAAGTCACTGAATATTTATATGAAATTTTAGCTAATAAATATATTTCAGAGAATGAAGTTTCAATTTTAATTGCTTGTAATAAACAAGATTATTTAATAGCTTTACCAAAGGAAAGAATAAAGACTGCTTTAGAAAATGAAATGTAAGTTTAGGATAATTAATAGTTTATTTATTATTATTATCAAATTATATACATAATTAATTTATTGATTAATATATTTTATTTATATTGATTTTTTTATCTATAGTAAAATCTTCGTTCCACTAGAGCTGCAGGTGTTGAAGAACAAGATGAAGATAATGTTGATGATTTCTTAGGTTATGAAAATGAAGCCTTTAAATTTGAACATCTTCCAAACCAAATATCATTTATTGAATGTGAACTTAAATCAGGAAATGCCAATTCTGGTATTAGTGAAATTAAGGATTGGATGGTTGAAAATTTTTAAATTATTAGTTTTTAATACTTTTATTTAATAGGCTATTAGAAATAATAAAAAAGAATAATAAATCTCATATATTATTTAAAATAATTTATATGTTCAAGCAATATCTCTTTATAGAAAGAATTGATAAAAATTTATATATCTAGAGTTAGTATAATGCTAAAATAAATAATTATTATTATTATTCATTTCTTATATTTTAATATTATGTAGCATAAGATATTTATTAATCAATAATATTTAACATATGTATGGTATAATGCAACAATAAAATTTTTTTTATAAACCTATTTATTCTATAATTCTTTTTTTTTTTTTTTTTTTTGTTTTGTTTTTGCTTATTATTATTATTATTATTATTATTATTATTATTTTATTATTATTATTATTATTATTATTTATTTATTTATTTATTTATTTTTATAAAATTTTTAAAGGAAATAATATTAATATATAAAATAAAATTAATATTAAATAAATTATTAAATAATTGTATCATAGTTTTTAAATATCATTCACACTAAAAAACTTTTTTTTTTTATCTATTATTAATAAATCTTATGATTATTAACGCATTTTATTGAACAATATTAATATTAATTATATTATTTGAATTAAAAATAAAATAAAAAAAATAAAATAATCCCAAAGTCCTACTCTAACTATTATATATAATGTTTTTCTAAAATATGAACCAAATTAAAATAATATACTTAAAAGGCTTTCTAATGTATTAAAAAAATAAATTAATATAATCACATGTTTTAATTCTAATTCCATTAATGAATTCATTTAAAATAATGATTCTTTTTCGACTACTGGTAATTCTTCATATAACTAACATCTTCTCTCCACATACCATCATCTTCTATTTCTTTTTGTTTAAGCTCATCCATATCACAATCTTTTGAACAGGTAAATACTAAAATAGTACCCCATTCCATACCAGTATCAAATTGATTAATTAAATCAGATTTTGAGATGGTATTTACATCTTTTATGTTACGAATATTTTTATAAGGCTTATGCTTATTTAAGAATTTTTCAGTTGGTAAGATAGAAAGTAAATTTGGCATAAGTTGGAATTCAAAAGTACGTAGAGCACCACATCTTTCGCATTTTGGAATATTTTTTGAATTGGAATATTTCTTAGAGATATCATCATTATCATAGAACAAAGGTTCACCTTTTAATACAGTATCTATGTTTTAAATTATTTTAATAATTTTTTATAATAAGTAAAAAAAAAAAAAAAAAAAAAAAAAAAAAAAAGGACTGTTAATAATAATAATAAAATTTTACCTTAAGCCACTGTTCTGGTTCTTCTTGTACAACTTCATTGAATTTTCTAAAAACTTTATTATAATATTATTATCAGACTTTTCATATTTTTCTTCTCCCCAGTTGATATCAGTAGAATTATTACCATTTAATTTATTTTGTTTTTCGTATTCTTCAATCAATTTCTTTTCGTGAGAATAATCATCTTCCTTATTATTAGGTTGATCTAAATCCATATCTAAATAATAATCTGGGAAAAATCTTCCTTTATTCCAATATTGTTTTAAATTTTCTTTAATTCATTAATTATTATATCATTAAATATATAATTAGTAAAATGAATATATATTTACTTCTATTATACTTAAAAAATTTTTTTTACCAAGTTCCTCTTTATTTTCTTCAGTTTCCTCTTCAACTTTTTCTATATTTATATTTTTATCTGAATTATTTTCTTTTTCATTTTCTATTATTCTTTTGGGTTTGATTCTTGCTTAATTATATTTTTAGCTTTTTTTTCTATTTTTTGTTCTTTTTTTTCCTGCTTCTTTTGACTTTCGTTATTATAATCACATCACTTTCTTCTTCTTCATATTTTTTGTTTCTAAGTTCAAGGAGTTTATTTAAATCATCAATTTTTTTATCATTGGTATCATTATTGGCTACCAAAAACATTAGAATTATCACCAAAACCAAATCCATTTGAATTATCATCATTACCAAATGAACCCCAATCATCATTAGAATTACCGAATCCCGGAGTTTCCCAATTAAAATCAGTTACATTACCAAATCCAAATTCAAAGCCATTTTCATTATTATTATTTCTTTTATTTCATCAATTTCCTATTATTATAAATAATATACATAATAAATTTCAATAAATAACTAATTCATATTCAATATATATGATATACAAGAGATAATCTATAGGATGAAATTAAATTGAAATACATTTTTTTTTGGAATTTATTATATTTATTTATTATCAGCTAGGCATATTGGATTTTAATAATACTTAAATATTATAAATAACAATTGATAATAATCATGTTTATGAAAAACTAATAATAACAAAATATTAAAAAATAAAAATTTACCTTTCAAATTCTTTTGGGTCAATTATTACTGGATCATATCAATAGAATGTTTAATTTTGTATCATTTTCTGAATTAATAAATGATTGAGATTCAATTGGTGTAGAATTGAAATCATTATCATCAATTGTTAATTGGAGGAATTTCTTCTGCTTTTTCATGGTTTTATTGATCTTTGAATGTTTTTTAAATGAGTACCTTTATGTGCTCTTAATACCTTGAAACTACCTTCCTTTCCCATACACTGACTATGTTACATCCAAAAACATAAAAAACTCTATCAATATTTTCTTTTATTAATATGTCCTTGAAGTTGCATTAAGAAGAATAGCCTTTCACCACAATTATCACAAATTGAGTAATTTGTTGGTGGTGGGCAATTTTGATTTAACCAAATCTTTTTATATTTTGTTGATTATTTTGTTTATAATAAAATAAATAAAAACAATTAAAAAATTATTAAATTAACAAATAATTTTCATAAGTCTTACATAAATCAATAATATTATGTTATATAAAATTATTATATAGTAATATTCTATATACTGGTTTTCCTCCGATTTTATCAATATATGGATTATTTTTGTCTGATTCTTCGACTCTATCATAGCCCATCCTAAATATAATTCAGGTTTTGTATTAATTAAACTACTCATTATTATTTACTAATAATTATATTTTTATTAAATAATCTTAATAATATTGTAATAAAATACTAATTATATTACTATAAAAAAGTTTTATAATAAATTTTATAACAAATTTAGTAAGTTATAAATGGTTTAACAAAAATAGTTAAATTGGAAATTCAGTTATTTAAAGTTTTATTATGATTCAAATAAATTAATTTTTTTTTATATATTTTGGTTTGCTAGAAATTTCAAAATTCTAAAATATAATTGATTAAAATTTATTAAAAAAAAAACAATCTCCAAATATAGGATTGTGGGTTAGATTTTGATAAATTACAAGAATGATGTATTCTTATTGTATACAATATACAATTATTTTTCAATATATATTAAACAGAATTTTTAACAGATTTTTTTTGAATTTTAAAAAAAGAAGTTCACTAAGAATTAGTTTATTTCTTCTTTTATTTTTTATATTCAATGCATGTCAATCAATTAAAATTATTTATTTAATTTTAAATTTTATTTATTTACTTTTTTCTTTTTAATAAATAAATTATTATCTATTGTTCTTTTAAATGCTTATATGTATATGTATAATAAAAAAGAAACAAAGTATAAAATTTTCTATATGAATTTGTTATTGTTTAATGATAAATAACGGCGGATATTTAATTATTCATTATAATTTTTGATAAAATATATATATTTTTAAATTAAATATTTATATGCAATTGTGGATAATTATGTATCATATTTAAAATATATATTATTTTTTATTTTTAAATTAAGCTAAGCAACAAAGCATATTCATAATATATTTTTAACAAATTACCTAACCCTATACTTATTGATTATTTCATAAGATTTATTTTAATATTTGAATTTTTACTTTTTTTTTATAAACATTTAGATTGAAAATCAATGTTATTACATAATATTACATATCATTATTATTATATTATTCACATATAAGTGCATCCATTATTAACATCTATACATTAACTAGAGCATTAATAATTTTTTTAATATTTATTTAAATAGATTTCAAAAAAAAAAAAAAGTATTGATTAAAATAATATATTAAAGCGGAAAATAGGAAGTGTATTTATAAAATATCGAAGTAGTTTGATTATTTATAATATAAATAAATTAATAAGTTATTTATTATACCAAAAAAAAAAAAAACATTAATATATGATAAAATTAACAAATAATATTAATTGAAAAATTCATAAAGTTATTTTATATATAAATATATTTTTTTTTTATAAAAAAGATATTTTCTTATTTATTAGTAATGAAATTGAATATAAATTAAAGTTAACATTCCGTAAGTGAATTTTTCAATATGATTAGAATTAAAATGAATTTATTATTATTAATAAATTAAATTATATTTAATTTACACTGAATTATGCTTTTTAATTCTATTAATATACATTTTATTTATTTTATACTATTCAATATATAAAATGTATATTAATTTCAATAAAAATATTATGTGTTTTGTGTTAATAATTATTAATTAGTTTTAATTAATTATAAGAACGGAAAAGAAAGATAATTGTTTTTTTTTTTTTTTTTTTTTT
>MCFH01000224.1:0-14242 GCA_002104945.1 Piromyces finnis
TTATTATATTATTATTATATTATTATTATTATTATTTTTTTATTATTAATTATTTATTATTATATATTATTATTATTATGGTCATAATGCTCTAACCCTACTTATTATAACATTATTTTAAACACAAATAAATAATTAAATTAGTACTAAAGTATTTATATAAATTATTAATTTTAAAATTATAAATGTAAACAAAAACTACTTATTTATTTATTAATTAATTAAATAGCTAATTAATTGTTTATTAATATAATACTTTAAAAATATAAATGTATAAATAGTGTTAGAATTACTTTATTTTAAAAATTGTTCCTAATAATCCGTCAAAATTAGATATATTATATTAAATTTATTAAATGGTTCCTAATAATCCAGAAAATTAGATATATAATTTATATAAATAATATTTGTAATTATAATAATACACATACGAGATGTATTGAATAATAATAATATTATATATATTAATAATACAAGAGTTATT
This sequence comes from Piromyces finnis, assembly GCA_002104945.1. NCBI lineage: Eukaryota > Fungi > Neocallimastigomycota > Neocallimastigomycetes > Neocallimastigales > Neocallimastigaceae > Piromyces > Piromyces finnis. The sequence continues at coordinate 485 of MCFH01000224.1, forward strand.
AAATATTAAAACTTTATAATTAAATAAAATAAATTTATATTTTTAACTAACAAGGACTTGCAAATGAACAAATAAAATAAATTTATATTTTAAATTAACAAAGATTTTCAAATGAACAAGTATAAAAATCATTTATTATTTTTTTTTTATTTCTATTTATTAAATTTTAGATACAGATTGTCACTTTCTATATTCATTTATAGAATTAAGGTAATATCATACCATAACAAAATTAATAGAAGTCAATGAAGTGGGAGGGTTGGCGCAACGGTAGCGCGTCCGCCTCCAGAGCGGAAGGTTGGGTGTTCGAATCACTCACTCTCCATTTTAATAAAAAATATAAATATACCACTTTTTATTTATTTATTTTATTTTATATTTATATTTATATATTATATTTATATTTATATTATATTTATATTTATATTATATATTATATTTATATTTAATTATATTTATATTTATATTTATATTATATTTATATTTATATTTATATTTATAATATTTATATTTATATTTATATTATATTTATTATATTTATATTTATAAATTTTTACTAAAATCAAAATATATAATATAAGAAATGTTATTGATCCTGCTAATCATGAATTCTGAAAGTATTTTTAAAAACAAATTTTAATTAAATATTATCGAATTGATTAATTAATGTCCATTTATCATTATTAGATTAAAAACAATATATATCATTAATCTCACCAGTTTAACAATTTTAATTATGAAATATTAGTTTTTTATGACTATGTATTTAAATAAAGGTTTATTCCTTTAATTCACTAGAAATGCTTTTATATATATAAATATTTAATAAAGAATTTAATGATAGTTTTATATAGTCATAATATTTATAATAATTACGATTAGAAAGAACCGCATTCGCTCATTTATTTGATTTGTCTTAGAAAAATTAAAGAATAATATTGTAAACTATTTTTCTCCTAAATATTTAAGTATAATCCCAAGAAATATTAAAGGATAATATTGTAATTATCTTTCCTTAATAATTTAATAAAATTCCAAGAATGTTAAAAAAATTCACAATATAAGTGTTATAAAATCATATATATTCAATATATTAATTAATAGCAGAGCTTATATTTTAATATGTATTATTGTATTATATATTAATTAATAGCAGAGCTTATATTTATATGTAATTATTGTATTATATATTAAATTAATAGCAGAGTTATTTTAATATGTAATTATTGTATTATATATTAAATAATAGCAGAGCTTATTTTAATATGGTAATTATTTATTATATATTAAATTAATAGCAAGCTTATTTTTAATATGTATTATTGTATTATATTAAATTATAGCAGGCTTGTATTTTAATTATTTTATTGTATTATATTAAATTAATGCAGCTTATATTTAATATGTAATTATTATATATTAATTTGTATATATATATATATTATTAGAATTTATAAGCATTTAATAGAATGCTTCCATCTTTATCTATTTGTCTTAAGAAAGAATATTTGAAATAATTCTAGTCTTTGATATTTCCAGAAAACATTAGTTTAATTTTATAATTTGGCATAATTATAAATCTGAGTATAAATTATATAGAATTATTTCCACTAATAGAAGTATTATACTCATTAGAATACAAAACACCATGTTAATATATTTGGGATTTGACGCTGATAATAAATTAAACTATAGTAGAATAATATATAATTAAATATTAAAATCAACTATACACCTACAAACTCATAAATGCAGTATTTTATATTTTATTAATGCTTTATGATTTATATTCAAAAATAGTTTCCCTTTTAAGTTTTATAAATTATTCTCTCCAATATTAGAATAAAATTTTAATTACTTAACTTTAGTAATTCAAATAATAGATATATAATAGTTGAGCTGAGTTAAGTGAATTGAAACCTACGTCTTTTTAAAGATTAATTATTTATAAAATTTAATAATGCTCTTATGTATTAATCAAATTACCGTAATTTCATTTAAAATATTAAATAAAAAAGAATTATTAAACAAAAATAAACCTTTGTTATTTAACTATTTAATTGCTATTCCTAATAACTTATTCTTCTAAAGTTAATATAATATAGAAAATTCATTTGGCAAATGAATAAATGAATTATATATTTATAAATAAGAAATGCAATGCATATATGATATGATAAGTAAATAAACTACCTATTTATCTTAATGAATATTCTATAAATATTTTTTTTCACTCACGGCGGGACTCGAACCCGCAATCTTCAGATTAGAGTCTGACGCCCTATCCAATTAGGCTACGCGAGCTTTAAAGATTCCGCATCGGGGAATCGAACCCCGGCCGCCACGGTGAAAGCGTGTATGGACCATGCGGATAATCTTCATATGTAAGAATATTTGTAGCCATAAGTTGCCCACAAATATTCAATTGAACCATATATTCTGGTCACCATTTATTGGCCAATATATGCATAACCATATTAATGTTATTAATTAAATAGGAGTCTATTTGCTTTACCCAATCAAGTGGTAAAGAAATAAACTCATATAGTTAATAGTTAGTCAAACTAACGTTAATACTTTAGCGTTAGTATTAAAGTAAATTATAGCTATAATAATAATTATGTATATAATTATAACTAATAAATAAAAGATAATAATATAATTATTAAGTAAATATATTTCATATAATTTATTGTATTATTTATTTTGTTTATAATATTTATTTAGTTCTTTTATTATTTTTATAAAACTTTATTTAGTTATTAACTCGTATAGAGAGTATAACTACTTAATTAACTTTTATATTAACTTATTAACTAACATATAAAAACCTTTTACAATACTAACGCTTTATAGTTAGTTCTTACGTTAGCTTAGTTTTATTAGGTTATGTTATTAAAATTCTTAAAAACATATTTATTTTATTTAAATTATGGTTAATAATAATTATTTACATATTTTATATATTCAATATATATTTAAAGAAGTAAATTTATTATTAAAATAATATTTTTTAATAGTTTAGCATTAAAATTCATTATTTGTAATTTTAAATTCATTATAACCATATTTTATTAATAAATTCTTTAATTTATTAAAAGAATTTATTTTCGAATTAGAAATGAAAAACGCAGGTAGTCGCTAACCCTCGGGGTGTCCATAATTGGACACAAAACATCATTCGTAAGGGACGGGACCGTCCTGACGCGGCGAGCGCGGATGGCATGGATGGTGTAGAGGGAATGTCACGGGTTCGAACCCGGTGCTTCTCGAAAGCACTGAGGTCGAATCTAATCAGAATTTACAGGTCAACAGGGGATTCTAGCCCACCCCTGTTGATCCTTCTTTCTTTTTTACTATAATATGAGGTAAACCAATGCAACACATTGAAGTTCTTCTTAATAGATGGGTTTCGGAAATATCTAGCCAGTTTGCTAGTATGGGAAACCGTCTGGGTGCTATGGAAGAACAACTTCGGGGTATTGAGGTTTACAAGAGCGAGATAAACGATGCTCTTCAGCAAAATTTGTGAAGTGGATCAAAGGTTGGAAGCAATGAGTCAGCTAGCCAAGTTAGCTTGGAAGAGCTGCATGCTGTGGAAAATGCCTTTACCGCAGAACATGAGGAAAGGTTACAAGACACCAGCAAGTGCTAAACAACCAAGAAACGTTGTACCGTCATCTAGTGCCTTTGTCTCTATAAAAAGAGCTTGAAGAAGAGATGGCCAGATTGAGGAGCAACGAAACGCTCTAGAAGAAAGAAAAATTGTTCGAGGCTAAAGTCGAAGCCATGAACAAAAGCTGAAGCCAGAGCTCATGAAAGAACATCCTATCAACCGGTGGTATGGGTATCCTCATGGTGCTGGAACTAGTAGCAGCACCACCCTACGGATATTCCGAGGATGGGGACGTGAAGATGTTCGATTGGCGAGTACATAGGTATGAAGAAAAGTGCCTATGTTTGATAATAATGGGATAGACTTAGAGGGTTTTCAAGAGAAGTGCTTACGTCATTTCAACGTTACCCATATGACTATGGTAACGACGAAAAGGCAAAGGTTAGCTTCATTGAAGATCATCTAGGTGGGAAGTATTGAGATGGTATAGACTTAGAGAGAGGATGTTGCAGCGTAGGATCCCGATGCTGAAAGACTATTCCTCACCTTCAAGATAAGTTTCCACCAGAGTCTCCCATGAACTCTGCAAGTCAAGTGCTTAAGCTCACACATGAGTGGGGAAAAGCATACGACTACTTGGAAGTTCAATGAATTGACGGAAACACTTGGCTTCCTGAAAATGTTAGGAGACAGGTTAATACAACAGGTCAGCCTTCTGTCAGGGAAGCGTTCTATGATATCCCTGAACCGGAACGTACGCTGGAAACATTAGTGAAGTCTTGCTAAAGTGCGATGACCACCAAGCAGTCTTCCGTAATGAAACCATAGAAAGTACGACAAAAGAGACGCCGACCACTATTATGGCCTTGTTGGATTCACGACCCATGTAGACCATCTAGATGGGCTGAGTTAAAGCAGAAGAACACAAGCCAATAATAGCCTAAGTTGAGCAGACCAACACTCAGGCTTACGTAAAAAACAATACGGTGCCAAAGAACGTCGTGAATCCTTAATAGTCAGCTTTAGAAGAAGTTCTAGCTTCCAACCAAAGCAAGGACCTTCTAGTATGGGAAATAACCCATTACCTAAGGCTATGGCAAGTCAAACGACGGTCAATAACAGCTACTACAGTCAGAACCAACTAGTAGCTGAAATAATGCAAGAAGCAACCTCGAGATATAAAAAGGGTAGAAGTTGTATGATACTGGTTCCACTACAAACCTCATTCACCCAAATTAGCAAAGAAGCTCGGGTTAAAGGTAGTGGACAAACCAGCCATATTCAGAACTGTGAATGGTGATATCGAGTTAAAGCAGTTCTCAGATGACTTGCAGTTGAAGTTATGGTTAACTCCATCTGGCGAACAAGAAGCTAAGCCATACTGCTTCAACACAAGTTGTCACCTATCCGACTACATGCCGGAGATAATCATTGTGGGACTGGGCTTCATGGATGAGCACTTTATCTACAGAGGTTATGATAAAGATGCACAAGTGAGGTACTTCGTAGTAGATAATGATAAGGATAAGAACACACCAACAGTTATGGTGTAAATGACGGCGATATCTACTACTGTACTCAATTAAGTCCCATAACTACAGTTCTAATGCAAAAGCAAGAAGGCCTCTGTAACTGTAACCGCAGAAAACATCGAAGCCGAAATCGTGTGTAATGGTAGCCACAGGCTACAAAAAACCAGGGACGGAAGTTCCGGAGGGTTGGCATCGAGTTCCAACTTAGAGAAAACTTGTGTTTCAGTAGGGTTGGTACAAGAGTCAAACTTAGAGAAAAATCACATTTACGTAGGGTTGGTACAGGAAGAAAACTTAAACGAAATCAACCTACACCTGAAGAAATCGTGGAGAAGTACTACCACAATTTCAAAGAAGCATTTAATGAAGAAATAGCTAACCAGCTACCAGAACACCGTCCTTACGACTGTAGATCGACCTGGAGCCGGATGCTAGTCTTCATAAAGGGCCTATATCCCTTCAATCCAGAAGAGGAAAAGCACTGAAGGAATATATTGAGGAAAACCTGGCAAAGGGCTTCATCAGGAAATCAGAGAGTCCTGCAGGTTATCCTGTGTTATTCGTGCCCAAAAAGAGTGGTGAAAGACGATTATGTACTGATTATAGGCGTCTTATAAGGTAACAGTGCGTAACTCCTTCCCTTTACCACTCATCAGTCAAGTGTTTGAGGCTATGAAAGGCGCGACTATCTTCTCCAAGTTGGATTTGAAGTCTGCCTACAACCTCGTGCGTATTCGTGAAGGTGACGAATACAAGACGGCATTCTCAACCAAGTTTGGGCATTATGAATATCTAGTGATGCCATTTGGTTGACTAATGCTCCTGCCACGTTCCAAGGGTTCATTAATACGGTGCTGGCAGAAGAATCAACGATGCTGTCAAGTGTACTTGGATGATATCATCATCTACTCCAAGTCACTTGAAGAGCATGTAGGGCATGTAAAAGAGTCCTACAAAAGCTAATAGATATCGTCTAGTAGCTAAGTTAGCGAAGTGTGAGTTCCACAAGGAAAACTTGCATTCCTGGGTCATGTAGTTGGAAAATATGGTATTAAAACCGACCCAGAAAAGTTAAAAGCTGTAGCAAGTTGGCCACAACCAACCAACATTAAAGAACTACAGTCATTCCTCGGATTCTGCAACTATTATAGGAAGTTTATAAGGACTTCTCTAAGATAGCAAGGCCGTTATATGCGATGACGTCCAAAAGGTACAGTTCCTGTGGAATGAAGAACGCATCCAGGCGTTCGAGAAGTTAAAAGAAATGCTGTTGTCTCCACCAGTATTAGCATATCCTGACCATGACCGTCAGTTTATAGTGGAGTGCGACGCTAGTAACTACGCAGTGGTGGTGTATTATCACAACTAGGCGATGACAATGAACTACACCCTGTGTATTACTATTCCAAGAAACTTACGAAAGCAGAATCAACTACTCCATACGGAAAAGGAGTTGTTGGCTATTAGGAATGCTTTCATCGAGTGGCGACACCTGTTAATGGGTGCGAAACATAAGGTCCTAGTATATAGTGACCATAGGAATCTCCTGTTCGCCACAAACCACAGTTGTTGACAGCAAGACAGGCAAGATGGCAAGAGCTGTTTGCTGCATACAACTTCGAAATAATATATCGGCCAGGAAAAATGAATGGTAGAGCCGATATCCTATCAAGAATGGTATCTCCAGAACAGGTACAACTGGAGATGGAAAAAGCTAGCCTCCTTCGACCTGAACAGGTAAAAGAATTTCCACCCGTGGAAGAAGAGTGCTATGCGGTGTTAGAAGTAAGCTTTGTGGGAGAACTGAAACAAGCTTACAACACGAATGAGCTTGCTAGGGAAATTAGAGATGGTCTTGACGCAAAAAGAGGCCACAAGCTCATCAAAAAGAAGTGGTTGATGGTTAATGGGTTGATTGTTAGAAAGGATGCACCAGAACGTACATATGTACCAAAGGTGTTAAGGGAAACAATCATAAAACTTAACCACGATAGTGAAACAGCAGGTCATTTGGGAAAGATAAAACTTATGACCTGATAGCCAGAACTACTACTGGCCAAAAATGAAGGATGACATTGCGGGATATATTAAAGCTTGTACCATATGTTGTACCCAAAAGGACAACAGACACAAGCCGTACGGTAGCGCTGCTAGGGTAAAAGTTGCAGACTTACCTTGGCAAGAAGTAGAAATCGACTTCCTGACGGACCTACCTATTAAGGAACGTAGAAAACCAGGTAGTAGTCCTCAGAACCCCAGAAGTCACTAGAAGAGGTTGTATCATGGTTTGTAGCGATAAGTTAACCAAAATGATACACTTAGTGGGATTTAGGAGTATGCCTACTGCTAAGAAACAGCCTTAGCATACTTACAACATGTATTCAAGTTACATGGTTGTCCCAAATCGGTTACTACGGATCGTGGTGTCCAGTTCACTAGTAAGTTGTGGAAGGACATTATGGGGTTCTTTGGCGTAGAAGTAAACCTTGCTACTACTGGCCATCATGAAACAGTTGGTCAGGTAGAACGCAATAACTCCTACGTAAGTATGTACCTTAGATGCTTTGTGAAGACCTTTGATGACGACGAATGGTTGAAGTACTTGTACTTAGCTGAGTTCTGCTATAATAATGCAGTACACAGTTCTACTAAGCAGTCCCCATTCCTAGCCTTGTATAACTACCAGGTACATATGAACCTCAAGACTCAGAACTTGTCCACTCACTTGGTGAAGCTCCTATATTAGATAGCTTCGCTCACAACTTAGGTAACTTAAAGCACATGCTGGACATATCAAGAACACGGTTCTTAGACCACTTGGACCATAGAAGAGAACTTAACTACCCTAAATTAGGCTCCTGGATTTGGTGTGGTTAAGAAAACCAGAAAATTACAACCCTTTCCCTTCTACAAGCTACAAGCAAGAAAGTACGGTCCCTTCAAGGTTATTAGAATTGATGAAACCAAGCTTAACTACCGGTTGGATATCAGCAAGTCACCTTTCCCCAATGTCTACCCAGTGTTTCATATCAGTGAACTTGAACCCTACCATAACAAACCTGAAGAACTAACACCTGCACCAGTGGGCTACCAGAAATTATCAAATCATGAATGCCAGAAGAAAGAGGATAACTACCATACTTAGCTACCTTTAGTGACTTTAGACAGAGTGGGTTGATGCTGATATCATTGACAAGAACTCCCACTATGATAAGCTACTCAAGGATTTCAAGATAAATGCTACCAGGAATTCATGGTTAGTGTCCAAAACCCTGCCTAGGTTTTCTCCTCAGGGGGCATTGTAAGAAATATTTGTGGCCATAAGTTTGCCCACAAATATTTCAATTGAAACCATATATTCTGGTCACCATTTATTGGCCAAATATATGCATAACCATATATTAATGGTTATTAATTAATAGGAAGTCTATTTGCTTACCCAATCAAGTGGTAAAGAAAATAAACTCATATAGTTAATAGTATAGTCAAAACTAACGTTAAATACTTTAGCGTTAGTATTAAAGTAATTAATAGCTATATAATAATAATGTATATAATATAACTAATAAATAAAAGATAATAATTATAATAATTATTTAAGTAAATAATATTTCATATTAATATTTATCGTATTATATTTATTTTGTGTTATAATATTTATTTTAGTTCTTTTATATTTTTTATAAACTTTATTTAGTTATTAACTCGTATAGAGAGGTAATAACTAACTTAATTAACTTGTTATATTTAACTTATTAACTAACATATATAAAAACCTTTTACATCATATGTAATCTAATATATAATTTTAATTATATATGCAAATCTTAACTACAATGTATTGTTACCGATTTCACTTCAGTTAGGTCGGAATACACATATTACCCTAAGTTTATTAATTTAATAAATAAATGAATAATAAATATTTTAAATAAATAACATTTATTAATTAACTTTATTTATTAATAAATTTTATTTAAAGAAAAATTTTATTTAAAGAAAATTTTTATTTATTAAATATTATTATATTAGAGTAAATATTAATGTAATGAACTCTCGAAATCCCTAATGATAGGAATTTTCTCGAGTATTATACTATTCTAATATTAGGAATACATTTTAAATTTAATACATGACTATTATTTATATTAATTAACTATTCTATAAATTAATTATATATTAATTATATATGACTTTTCACTCGTGTTAAATTTAATAATTATAAAGTCATGTTATCAATCATTTGTAGAAGGAATGATTATTTTATAATTTAGTTTTATTTCCTTCTTAATCAATGAATAAAGAGATATTAATTCAAATTTTAATTTTAATAATATAAATCTTAACAATTATAATTAATTAATATCTCTTAAATATTATTTAATTATGTTTTATAATAAATATTTCTAATTAATTAAACGAATAGAACACTAATTAAATAATAATCATGAATCCACTAATATTCATGACATTGCCCGTCTACAAAATTGAATTCTAGGCAATTTTATAAATTAATTTAATAATGAAATATATAAATCTTCATGAGACAACCATTAGTTTAATTTGTATAATTTAAATTATATCCACAATGTGGATGTGGAGTTCTACATTTAGTAGAGGATAGATAGTATTACTTATTTTAGTAGTCCTTATTCAAAGATAGATTAATAACTTTCCCAACATTCAAATTCAAAAATCTCATAATTCCATTTCAAATTCCACCAAATTCATTCTCAAAAATTTCCAAATATATGTTAACATATGTGGCGTAGGTGGCGTTTATTTCTTTAATAATGTATTTGTACATTCCAAGGCAACTTGAAGTCCACAAAACCTTAAGATCTAACTAGTAGTTTGAAAGTCCCAAGTCTGTAGTAGAGTGGAGAGTTCATTGTTACGGATTTCACTTCAGTTAGGTCGGAATATAATATTTACTCTAATTAATAATATTTAATAAATAAAATTTTCTTTAAATAAAAATTTATTATAAATAAAGTTAATTAATAAAATGTTATTTATTTAAAATATTTATTTATTCATTTATTTATTAAATTAATAAACTTAGGGTAAATATGTATATTCCGACCTAACTGAAGTGAAATCCGTAACATGAATTAATGTGAGTGGCTTGGGGTGGTACGCACTTGGTTAGAATGTTTTATATTATAACTTAATTAATAAAAATTAAACTTGTTTATTATTAAACTATTTTTAAAACGGTTAAAGAATCTAATCAATACTAATTAAATTAAATGGTTTCTTATAATAATATAACTCTTTTATTATATAAATTATTTATAAATTTATTTATTAATCATTTGTCATTAAAATAATATTTATCAAGTTATATTGTAATAAATACTAATTAATAATTAATAATCTTACAAAAATTTCAAATGATTTAATTTTTGTTTAATACTTTTCTTACAATTAATAAATTACATTGATATAATATGATTTAATAATAAAGATAAAATAAATAATTTTAAATTAAAATATTAATAGTTGATATTGATTGATTCATATGATAGATCTTAAGATTATCTTTTAGATTTCTTTTAAATAAAAAGTATTTTTAAACATATTAATTTAAATATTAATATCATAAATTGGAGAGTAACATTGCTGATGCTAATATTATTCTCATGATTAATTAATTAAATTATTACTAATGATTTTTGATCAAAAGGTTTTTGGTTTGGTTTGATTGAAGTTAATAATCAAAAATTATTTGAGAAATTATTAATTAATTTTTATAATTGATTAGGTTTGTAATCAAGAATACTTATTATCTAACCTTATTAATAATAATGGAGAATTTTTAAATTAAATTATTTATAGAAAGTTGGATGACTTGAATAATGATTTTATTATATAAATAATATTGATCATTTCAATATATATTAATTGGTATAATTAGGTCTTTAAATAGTCATATCTTTAGAACTAGTGATTAAAATAACTGGAATTCATGAGGATATTGATCTTGACTCGTACTTTCTAACATAGTTAGTTTAACGTTTATAGAAAATGGAATAGACGCGAGATTCCGAAGTTACCATTAGTTTTATATAATGTATTTTTTACTCAAGGATTAATGTATGAAGATTAAATTTTGTGATCCTTAACCCTTTCAATATTAATTTCTCCAAAGTGTCCTTTTAATTATTTTATAATTTTTGAATATAAAGATGATTTTTAGATTATGTTTTGAATATTTCAATTTATTTATTAATCGTTTTCTATCTTGACAATTAATATATTGTAAATATAATAGAATTATATACAAATTATTCTAGTTGTAGTATTTAATGTATTTTTTATTAATTTTTACTGTGTGAAAAAAAATTATTTATTAGAAACCCTTTCATAAAGAACTTTTAAAAGTTACTCTTTGTTCCATTTATTTATACAATAATAGCTATAATAATAGCCATAATAATAATAAATAAATAGCATAATATAATATAATAATAATAATAATAATATAATAATAATAATAATAATAATAATAATAATAATAATAATAATAAATAATAAAAATAATAATAATAATAAAATAATAATAATAATAATAATAATAATAATAATAATAATAATAATAATAATAAATAATAATAATAATATAATAATAATAATAATAATATAATAATATAATAAATAATAATAATAATAATAATAATAATTAATATAATAATAATATTGACAATATTGATATCTCTAATAAAACCAATAGTTCCAATTTTAACGGGGGGAAACGAAAAAGTTGTTTCCAATTTTTATGAAAAAATTTTTAAATTATAAATTGCATTATGACAATAACTATTTCAAAGATAATAATAATTTTGAGAGATTATTGACGATCCTTATACAAAACCAAGATAACTGCAAGGAATATAGAAAGAACAGAAGGTGTACAAAAACATATGAAGGAAAAGAAAATATTATTGAAAAAGTTTAATTATTGATGTAAAAAATATGTTCCTTTGCAAATCTATCAATTAAACAAATTGAAACTACTACCAAACCAACGGAAAAATTTAGAACACCTGTCAAAGCTCCTTTTGTTAGACTTGGTTTTGGTATTATAGGTCATCAAAAGAAACTACACTTGGAAACAAATATATAATGATACGCGTAGATTATTTTACAAAGTGGGTAGAAGAAAAACCAGTTAGAACTATACCTCTCAAGATGTAACCAATTTTTTAGTTGAAGTGTTCAGCAAGCATGAAATTCCACATTAATAATGTCAGATAATGATGTACAGTGTAATGCTAACACAAAAAAGAATAGATTAGGATATCTATTCTATTCAATAACCACTAAATGAATAAAATAAAAATAAATGTTTATTAAAAATATCTTTTATTATAATAGAATTTTATTAATAACAATTACATCGATAAATGATGAAAAATATCTCTATTTATATTTTTCCTAAATACATTTATGCTATATTATAATTATTTATTTCTTATATATTATTATTTAAAATCTACACCTAAAATCTTATTATTAATAAATATTTAAACTATAACTATTTTTAGTAAAATACAGTTGGCAATTCAATTAAGTACTATTCAATTTGATATGTGCCCATGTATTATTGATATTTAATCATTTAATAATTATATACTATATCTATTTCTATTACAAAAAAATACTAAACTAGGGGTTTGAATTGAGAATTTTAATTTATTTGTTAAACATTAAAAATAAATTAATAATTTATTTTGTTTTAAACTTTAATTATTAATAAATAAATTATGTCTCATTTTCTTTTTCTGTAATATAATTCGTGTAACTTAAACAATAATGATTATGGCTTAAGTTATATTAAAGATATCAATCTGTGGCGTTTGATATCTTTACATTCAATTTGTTTCTGAATATACAAAAATATTTGTAGACCTATATGACGTATATATTCATTTTATTAGCACATACCATCCGGAATATAATGGACTGATTGAAAATAGGAACAGAAAAATTGGCAAGCAATTAAGAAATTTCACTGATAATAATGAAAACTGGGATGTATTGCTACCAATTGCATTATGGGCTATCCGAATTTGTAAATCTGTGTCTACTGGTTATTCAAGTTTTGAACTATTGCATGGAAGATCAGATAATATTCCAATTGACATCAATATAAGAAATTCAATATTAAATAAAAGAAAGATCAGTAGAAGGATTATTAATGGAAATGTTTTTAAAATGAGTAAAACAAGCTGCCAGTAAAACGTTAAAGACAATAAATTATTGGAAAAGTAGAAGATTAGCTCAGCAAAGTATGATGAATAAAAACAACTATAAAATAAGGGATAAAATAAAGATTAGAAATTAACGAAGAAATAGATTAGAACCCTATTTTATCAGACTTTTTATTATAAGAGGAATATCTTGGAATACAGCTAAACTACAAGATGAACTTACAGGACAATATCTGGAAAGAAATGTTAATTTTAAGAGCATATTACTATTCAAGGAGTAAAAATAAATTAAAAAAAAATAAAAATAAAAAATATATAAATGATTAAGAAAAAAATATAATACTAACTCTATACATTAAATTACTACAACATAAAGAAAAAAAAAAAATATATT
>MCFH01000225.1:0-14037 GCA_002104945.1 Piromyces finnis
ACCGAAGACTCAATGAAAACACAATCAGGGATTCATATCCACTACCTCTCATATCTGAATTATTCGATAGATTAAGAGAAGCCAAAGTTTTTACTAAACTTGATCTCAAGTCTGCTTATAATCTAGTTCGAATAAATGAAGGTGATGAATATAAAACTGCATTTAGGACAATTTGGTCACTTTGAATATCTTGTCATGCCGTTTGGATTAAAAACGCTCCTGCAACTTTCCAACATTTTATCAATGATGTTCTCGGGAATACTTGGATGAATTCGCCTTTTTCTTATATTGATGATATTCTTATCTATTCGAAAAAACTTGAAGAACACCGAAAGCATGTAAAGAAAGTTCTTCAAAGATTAAAAGAAAATGGTCTTTATGCAAACTTAGAAATGTGAATTGAAACTTCAGAAACTACTTTCTTAGGGCATGTTATCTCAGATAAAGGAATCTCTATGGATCCAAAGAAGGTTAAAGCTATTATGGAATGGCCTGTGCCAACATCTGTTAAAGAAGTCAATCTTTATGGATTATGTAATTATTATAGAAGATTTATTCCAAACTTTGCTATATTGCTAAACCGTTACATAATCTAACTAAGAAAGATGTTAATTTTCATTGGCCAGAAGAATGTAATGAAGCTTTTTGTTACTTTAAAGAAATTTCTTTAATATACAAAAAGCTTTTTTCTTTAATTACAAAAAGCTTCATTACATTCTTCTGGCCAATGAAAATTGACATCTTTCTTAGTTAGATTATGTAACGGTTTAGCAATACTAGCAAAGTTTGGAATAAATCTTCTATAATAATTGCATAATCCAATAAACGACTGAACTTCTTTAACAGATGTTGGCACAGGCCATTCCATAATAGCTTTAACCTTTTTTGGATCCATAGAGATTCCTTATCTGAGATAACATGCCCTAAGAAAGTAGTTTCTGAAGTTTCAAATTCACATTTGCTAAGTTTCGCATAAAGACCATTTTCTTTTAATCTTTGAAGAACTTTCTTTACATGCTTTCGGTGTTCTTCCAAGTTTTTCGAATAGATAAGAATATCATCAATATAAGAAAAGGCGAATTCATCCAAGTATTCCCCGAGAACATCATTGATAAAATGTTGGAAAGTTGCAGGAGCGTTTTTTAATCCAAACGGCATGACAAGATATTCAAAGTGACCAAATCTTGTCCTAAATGCAGTCTTATATTCATCACCTTCATTTATTCGAACTAGATTATAAGCAGACTTGAGATCAAGTTTAGTAAAAACTTTGGCTTCTCTTAATCTATCGAATAATTCAGATATGAGAGGTAGTGGATATGAATCCCTGATTGTGTTTTCATTGAGTCTTCGGTATCAACACACAATCTTAAAGTTCCATCCTTTTTCCTAACAAATAGCACAGGTGCTCCAGCAGGTGAAGTAGACGGTCTTATAAATCCTTTTTCTAGATTTTCAGAAATATACTCCTTTAACGTATTCCTTTCTTCTTCTGTTAGAGGGTATAAAGGACCATAAAATAAGTTATCTTTATCTTTCAATCTTATTTTACAATCGTATATTCGATGTGGAGGTAGTTCATTACACTCAACTTCATCAAATACATTTTCAAATTCCTTATATACATCTGGAATTTCTACAATATTTTCTCTAACATCTTCACCACTATTTCATCATTTGAAAGAACACTACATACAATATACTTTTGAACATTCTTTTTATTTAATTTTAAATTTTTACTACATTTCTTTTTAATACATGAATTTTATTTTTATCTATAATTTTTCTATTTTCTTTATTCCTAATTTCACTTTCTCTAATTTTTAAACTATTTTTATAATTTATGAGTATTCTTGTACGAGTTCCTTTTCTTTTCTTCTTTTTCTTCTTTGGCCAATTGCGCTTCTTGATTTCTTCTTTTCATGTCTTCTGGAGTAGCACAGCAATTCAAAGAACAGAATTCGGATTTGAATTCAAGAGTTTGATCCTTAAAGCTAATTGTAGGATCGTGTTTTCTTAACCAATTCTTACCCAGAATGACAGAAATACCAGAAGGAAGATCAGTAAGGTAGAATTGAATGGATTCTTTATGATTCTTGATGTTCATGATTAAAGGATTGTTTCATACTTCAAGAATCCATTACCACCTATACTTCAAAACTTATCGTTAAACATTCTTTGGAATGGGATCTTGTACTTGTCCACGGCTTTCCATCCAAAAAGTCTAAGTCCGAACCAGAATCCACAAGAGCCTTAAGATACACTCCATTATTGACTTGTAATAGGAATGTCATAACATTTAACATTCTTCTTCCAGCGGTAGTAGCCATAAACGCTTTGGTCTATTTATAACCTTATCCTTAAGTTAGGACAATCCTTTTTAATATGTCCAGTCCCTTTGCAGAAGAAACATTTTCTGGCTTAAGCTGAGGTTGTGGGTTTCTTGATCTACATAATTTCTATATTTTACACCATAAGAGAGGTACCTTGTTCCTAAGTCTCTGTTATATCTTCGGTTCTTCTTTCCGTCGACATCCATAGGATCCTTTCCGAAGACTTTCCATTCTACTTCTACATTGGCAGCAACAACATTAATTAACTCAGTTATCTTTCTAATTCTTGGGTAAAGGAGCTTCGCTTTTTCCTTGACTGAAGTTGGTAAGCCTTCCATAAAGAAATGGATTTTGCTTCATCATTAAAGGACGAGTCTCTAGCCATCTTTTCAAATTCCTCGCAGTAGTCCATGACGTTCTTGAATTGGCTTGACTTTAACTTTGCAAGTCGACTGTTTGGCTACATCGGCACTGTTACAGGTTTTATAGCGAGCCTTCATTGCCTCAATAAAATCTTCATAGGAGTTCAACAGGGGGCTTTCTTCTCTTTCCAAGTCGGCCAAACCATTCGGCGGCGGTTCCTTCCAGGTAGCATCCCAAGATATCCAGCTTGTAGGCGTCGGTAGCATCTTCTTCTAAGTTATATTTGAAATATTTCTCCAATCTTGCCAGGAAGTAAAGAAGTTCACTTCTTTTTCCTGAAAATCTTGGAGGTTTTGGGATGAGTCTTCCCCTGGTGTTAACGCTTTTACCAGTCTCATCCTCAATGTCCATCATGGAACTCGCCTCAGAGCCTGCGTCACTGGCTCCAGCTATTCCATCACTACGGTTGTTTATTCTTAAATAACTGTTTCTATCCATTTTACTATTACTTAATAAACAACAAATTACTAACCAATAATTAATATCCCAATTATTCAAACTATTCAACTTGACTATTTCTAATTATTATATTATTATATTAAACCAACCAATAATTTAACAACTCAATTACAAAATAATTAACTAAACTAAAATTTTTTTTTTTTTTTTTTTTTTTATTTTATTTTACTATTACTATTTATTAACTATTAATAAACTATATTTACTATCACAACAACAAATTATTCTATACCAAATATTTCAATATTTCCCCGAAATTAACTAAAATTAATTTCTAACAACAAAAAAAATTTTTTTTTTTTTTTTTTTTTTTTTTTTTTTTTTTTTACTATGCTACTTGTATACAAAGGTGAACTACTATACTAATAAGTTGGAAAATTGTAAAATATTCTTTATAAGTTCAGGTTTGTATACACTAAATCACTAACACTAGTTATAAATTTATTTATTATTAAACTTTATTTTATTTATTAAATTATTAAACTAAACTAAACTAAAACAACCGTTGATTACTTTACCGTGAAGGTTATTTTACCAGAGCCCTCACTAGGTAATCAATTATTAATTAAAGCTAAACTAATTATTAACTAATGTTAATTTATCTAAACTAAATTAACCTATACTACTAACTATACGATTTTCCAACTATCGTTTCAATAGTTGACAAATTTTCTTTATTTATACTTTTTAAATAAATTGAATAAATTCTAATATACATGTTTAATATTATAATTTTACATTGTTTACATTTATGCATTTATTAAAAGAAATTATTTGTATTAAACTATTTAAATTCAATTTATTTACTAAAGAATTTTCTAAACTTAAAATAAAGTTTTGATTTAATTACTATATGGTTGATTATATTTCAAACATATATTTAATTTATTTATTTCTAATTTGAGGCTTAGTTTATAAAAAAAATTTTTTCTTATCTAAAATATTTATTGGTTGAAATTTATTTAATTTAAAAATTTTATTTTATCATCAAAAACTTTATCTTATCATAAAATTAGATTTACATAAATTTATGTTAATGTATTGTAATACATTATTTTATCGTAACTTTAGATTTCACATAGATTTATGTTAATGTATTGTGATATAAATTTTGTAAAGATTTACGGTACATTAATTCAATACATTGTACATTATTTTAAATACGTATTAAATACATTATTCTATTAATACAATATTTTACACAGTGGGAAGCTTTACTCGCTTTTAAGAAGGCCAGACTATGTCAAGAGTTAGAGTGGATTTAGAATTATAATTAAGTCTACTAGGTTAGGATAGGCTTAATTATATAGTAAATAATAAATTTTTATAAATAAAAGAGTAATAAATATAGTTTTTTAAGAAATATTTTATTTAATTTTTATAATATAAGTAAATGATAATTATTAATTTTAAATATTGAATTTACTATATAAAAATGAGTATAATAATCTCACAAAGAACTTCTTAAAGTTGTTCTTTGTTCAACTTATTTATACTTCATTTTTAATATAATGTTGATATTAATAAAGTATAATAATAATATAATTTAAGTTATACATGTATAATAATATAAATATAAATATTAATAAAATATAATAGTAATAATAATATAATTTTCTTTAAATATCGATATTAATAAGTTGTTAAAAATAATATTAATAATTATTTAAATGAATCTTATTTTACTAATTGGTTTGTTTAATATTAATTAATTGTTACACTATTTATCTCCGGATAATAAATAGCTTTCCAATTAATATTTATATTAAATAAACTATTATTAGTAAAATATTATTAAATTAATATTTTAATTTAACTAATAATTCAAAATTATGAAATTTCATGAAATGTCAAATTTCATGAATTGTGATTTTGACAGACTACAAACCAAAAGAATAAGTCTAATGAATCAATCATTCCTGAAAAGAATATTTACTGTGCCACAAGAGATAATATTAATAATCTTATCGAGTCACAGAGGTCTGATAAATATTTTAGAAACATCCTTTCCAAAATCAAGTCAGGGACTGAAGTAAAAAGTGCTTTGTTCAAAATCGTCGATGGTTGTAATTTTGAAATTTAAAGAATATATTAGGTTATCTATTCTATTACAATAACACACACAAAAATTAGAAATAGAAAAAAAATTTTTATAAAAATATCTTTTATAATAGAATTTTTATTAATAACAATTACATCGATAAAGTGATGATAAATATATTCTATTTATATTTTTCCTAAATATAATTATATTATATAACTATTTATTTAAAATATATTATTATTTAAAATCTACACTAAAATCTTAATTATTAATAAAATACTTAAACTATAACTATTTTGGTATAATACAATTGGCAATTTAAATTAAGTACTATTCAATTTGAATATGTGCCCATGTATTATTGATATATCAATCATACAATTTATCTATTTCTATTACAAAACAATACTAAAATTAGGGGTTTAACTTGAGAAATTTAATTTATTTTGTTTTAAACTTTAATTATTAAAAAATAAATTATGGCTCTCTTTCTTTTTCTGTAATATAATTTATATAACTTAAATGATAATATCTATGGCTTAAGTTACATTAAAGATATCAAACTGTGGCGTTTTATATCTTTACAATGGTATTCTCCATTTTCAAAACCACTAAAATCTTTTCATGGTACTCCTACAAATGGTCACCATGTATCGATAAAACGATTGAAAAACTTAAACGTTACCACTGGTGGTCTAACATGAAAAATGATGAAATTTTATTCTTTTATGCAAAACTTGTGGAAAAAACAAAATAAGAAGAAATAAGCTGTATGGTAAGATTCAACCTCTCCCTATTTCTAACAAGCCATGGGAAATAATAGTAGACTAGCCTACCTTTCAAGCTCTCAGGACTGTTCTTGTATCATGATTGTATCGGATCATTTCACTAAAATGGTTCATTTAATTCCCCGTTCTGATGTACTCTGCTGACCTAACAGCTAAACTTTTACTGTTAAATGTATTTCGCTATCATGGATTTTCTAAGGTAATAATTTCGGATCATGGTACCCAGTTCTCCTCAGAATATTGGACTTCGCTTTGTTCGGCCTTACATGTAAAACCTCAACTTGCTACGGCTCATCATCAGCGGTCAAATGAACAAGTTGAAAGAGCTAACTCAGTGATTGAACAATATCTTCGTTACTATTGTTCTTCTGCGCAACATGAATAATTTTCTTATCTTATGTGTTAGCTTATAACAATTCTTTCTACAAATTTATAGAAATGTCGCCATTTTTTGCCAATTATGGGTTCCACCCTGAATATAATATTGATTCTCCCCCAGTTCTACTTAGGGATGGCGCTTCATCGCTTACAGAAGATTGATCTTTCCATTTTAATGCTTTGAAAATATAGCTAAATCAAGCTAATGAAGACTTCAATAAGTATGGTAATAATCACAAATTCACGAGACCAGAACTTAAGGTCAATGATATGGTTTGGCTCAAGCAACACTATTTCACTAATGAACCTGCTAAGAAGCTAGCTTCTCAATATTTAAGTCCATTTCGCATTCCTGAAAAGAGAACAGAAAATCTTAACATTCATCCTGTACTTTATATTTCACAATTGGAACGATTTATTTTTACTTGCTCATTCTACAAGTTTTATGTAATTAATAAATTTAATTTAAAAACATTTTAGTTTTATTAGTATAGTTATTTATAAAAAATATTATTTTATTATTAAAATATTCTAATTTTCCTGGTTAATTAATAACAAGTTTTAAAATAATATCATCTATTTCTATTTATACAAGATAATTACATTTAAGTTTATAAACAATTTTTGCTTATATTTTACATTTTTAAAATTTAATTAAATATTTATATTTTATATTATTTTAATTATTTACTATTTTAAATTTATATTAGATTTATTATAAAATTTTAAAAATCAGGTTTTATAAATTATTTATAAATTTTATTCTTTATCAATTTCTTGGTTAAGAAGAAACATCGACCCTTGAAGTTAATAAAAAAGAATATTATGAAAGAAATAAAATTTAATAATTAAAAAAATTTTAATATAAAATGTAATCTTGAGCAATTAAATATATTTCTTCCTATTTCTTTTTATATACTTTCATATACATTTCTTTATCTTCTTTAGTAGTGGCATCATCCATTTTTCCTTTTGATTTACTATTTCTTATTTTTGTTATTATTGTAAAAAGGATTAAAATTATTTTGGTTATTGGCAGGATAATTATTAAAGTTGGTAATTTGAACTGAAACTATTATAGTTATTTCTCATTTGTTCATCCTTGTCAATGGTGTCAGCATTGATCCAACGTTGAGATAAGTCAGTAAAAGTGACTAAGTACTCGTAAAAATAACCAGATTTACGAGAACTAAGGATCTTGGTGATTTCATTGGAGTTGGGATGGTTGAGCAATAGATGGTGAGGAGTGGGATGATATGGTTCGAATTCACTGATGTGGAATACGGGGTAGACACGAGGGAAAGGTGAGATAGATAAATCAAGGCGGTAGTTGAGCTTAGATTCATCGACACCAGTGACCTTGTATGGACCATATTTGCGGGTTTGGAGCTTGAACGCTAATGGAGGATGATAATTAGCGGGTTTGCGAAGCCAAACAAGATCGTGGACCTTGAAGCGCTTAAAGTTGTGATAAAGGTGCTTATCCTTTTCATCGAGATAACGGGTACGACTGACTTCAAGAGTATGCTTAAGGTCAGCTAAGTTATGGGAGAAGCTATCGATGAGGGGATGAAGTCCTAAAGAAGAAACAAGGTCTGCAACTTGTGGGTTTGCGTGAACTTGATAATTATAAACAGAGAGAAATGGTGGTTGCTTGGTGTAAGCATGGATGGAGTTGTTGTAGCGAAATTCAGCTAAGTATAAATGATCCATCCAACTGAGATCATCAAATTGAGCTAAGTAGCAACGAAGATAAGTTTCAACGTAGTCGTTGTTACGTTCTACTTGTCCAACAGTGCGGTGATGGCCAGTAGTAGCAGAGTGGTGATCGATATTAAAGAATTCCATTAAGTGGGACCAAAGACGACTTTCGAACTGAGTACCACGGTCTGTAACAATAGATAAGGAGAATCCGTGCAGTTTAAAAATATGGTTAAGAAAAGCAGTAGCAGTTTCCTTAGCAGTGGGTAAATGTTTGAACCCAATTAAGTGTATCATCTTAGTTAAGTAGCAAGTAGTAACCATTATGGTACCTTGATGGTGGTTCGGATTGGTAGAGTCGAATGGTAAGGTAGAGTTACAAGGTCTTGATGGTAAGTCCGTGATAAAGACCATTTGTAGGTGCTGCCATGGAAGTTCCGGAAGAGGGACACGGATCATATTACCATAAGGAGCATGGTGATCGGTTTTCATTGCCTTGCATACACTACAGCTTCGAATATAAGACTCGACATCTTGACGCATATTAACCCAATAGAAATTACGTTTAAGAATGTCATAAGTCTTATCGACTCCCAAGTGACCGGCAGTGGGTGCATCATGGTTGAGCTTAATTACTAAGAGTCTTAGTTGACTTGGAACATATACTTGCTCCGGATGTTTGGTTCTTATTAAAAGGCCATCTTGAAGAATCCAAGGATGATCACTATTTGGAACTTCAAGATCCTTAAGAATCTGACAAGCGGTTTCATCTTGAAGGTAGCACTGCTTAATGTCGTCAATGAAGCTAGTTTCCATAGAGAAGTAGCATTCATCTTCGTTGAATCCTTCTAATTGAGTTGGTTTAAGTAAGGACGATTCACTTATATCCTTACCAACTGTGAGCATATGGTCGGATCTACGAGAGAGAGCATCGGCTTTACCATTTTTCTTTCCTGGTCGATAGATAATTTTAAAATTAAAGGTAACAAAGTACTCTTGCCAACGAGCTTGTCTTTGGGATAGAAGTTGCGGTTTGGTAGCAAAAAACAAGTTTCGATGGTCTGAATAAACGGTAATAGGATATTTTGCACCTTGAAGTAAGTGACGCCATTCGATAAAAGCTTGACGAATTGCTAAGAGTTTCTTTTCAGTGATAGAGTAGTTAAATTCTGCATCATGAAGGGTTTTAGAAAAGTAATAAACTGGATGCAGGTCTCCATCATCACCTTTTTGTGAAAGTACTCCCCCGATAGCAAAGTCACTTGCGTCACATTCAACTATGAATGGTTTATCGTGATCAGGACAAAGTAAAACTGGAGCTGAAGTAAGAAATCCTTTAAGTTGATTAAATGCTCTATTACATTCGTCTGTCCATATGAAAGTGACGCCTTTCTTAGTTAAGTTGTATAATGGTTTTGCAATTTTAGAAAAGTTAGAGATAAAGCGACGGTAGTAATTGCATAACCCTAAGAAGGACTGAACTTCTTTCACAGTAGTGGGGATAGGCCAGTTTTTAACTGCTTCAATTTTGTGAGGATCAGTTTTGATCCCCTCCTTACTGATTACGTGACCCAAAAATTCGATTTCAGTAGGAGTAGTTGGATAAATTGGCCCATAAAATAATGAAGCATTAGGTTTCAAATCGATAGAACAATCATATACACGATGTTCAGGAAGTTCATCGGCTCGTTCTTCATTGAAGGCTTCATATAAATCTTCATATTCCAAAAGTATACCGTTGACAGATTCTACTAGTTCAGGATTCTGATCATCGGCTATGAAGACTGTTTCTGTTGGAATGGAAGTTGATTTATCCATATTTGAGTCTTCGAGTTCCGTGATAAACATAACTTCATGAAGAGGTGTAGATTTCTTCGAATCATTCCTAAAGTTAGGAGATTTAATCTCTGATCTATTATGGTTGGAGAAAGGAACAGGACCAATTTTAACTGTAAAGGAATGGTCAGGTTGTGTTAAGATACAGAAGAAGTTGGTTTTCATGAACTTAGAACCTAGGAGAATCGAAGAAGGAAGCTGATCAACTACGTGGCATCGAAGTTTGTATTGATGAATTTCTTCTCGAGTTCCTCCTAAAGAAGACAAGTTCATTACAATGTTGAACTCTTCTGTGATGTAATGCATTAGGACATTACCTCCCATGACCTTTACAACAGTATCAGCTGGTATGGTCTTGATTCCTAGTTTCTTCACTAAATCCATATGGATTACATTGGTAGTAGAGCCAGAATCTAAAAGAGACGAAGTGATAACCTGTCTAGATCCTTTAGAAGTTTTTACAATAGTCTTCACGATGGGATACTTCTCCGGATCAGGATTTGGTAGCTCTAAGATATCTTGCTCTTCTACTTCACAGAGATAGCTGGAGTATGAAGTACCATTATTAGGTTTAGTACTTTTATTGGGATTTTGGGTACTAGACTTGCTATCCAAGTTACTGGAGCCTTTTCCTTTTTGATTAGACGGGCGATTATTGTTATTGTTGTTCCTTTGGTTGTTATTACGATTGTTAGTCTTGTTAGGATTCTTGGAATAAAGACTGCCATGAATACCTAATAAATTGGCTATTAAGGGCTCTTTGTCCTTGTAGTTGGCTTGTCTTTCCAAAGTATCATCGTAATAAGTATCCTTGGAAGCATCATATTTGATTAGAAAATTCTTCAGTTCTTCTAACGTTTTTCTATCCGAAGTTAACTTACTAAAGGCGTGGTTCACGGTAGGTCGAACTTGGAAAAGCATGATGGTTAATTGAATGTCTTCGGAACATCCAATTAATTTGACATATTGGGAGAGTTTTCCTAAGTATTCGGAAGCTTTTCCCCAACTATGTCTGAGCTTCATCAGGTCGATTTTGGTGATGTTGATATCCTTCAGGTTAAGGAATCTCTTACTCAAAGCTTCGTAAAGAACCTTTCTATTCGGATGAGATTCTTGGAAGTCTGCTTGTTCAACATCATACCAATCTGCAGCATCACCAGTAAGACAATCTTCAATGAAGTTTACTTTCATAGCTTCATTGTTTGCATAGAACTTGATGTGTCTTAGGAGGTGGTGTTCGCATCGACGGATGAATCTGCGTAGTTGAATACTTTCTCCTGAGTAAGAAAGCATTTTTTCAGCGACGTTTGGAGGTGAAGCATCTCCCATGATGACGTCACCGTCAGGTTCGTGAGGAGTAGCAGCAGAAGGAGTAACAGGAGTAGACAACTCATTAACTCTTTGAGTAGCTTTGCTGATGAGCATTGATATCAGCGAGTTGATTGTCTTTCCTAGCATCGTTGACTTCTAAGTTAGCCATCTTACCCATAATGACTTGAGTAGAGTTTTCCAAAATAGTCAAACGATCATTGAGACTTTCGTTTTCCCTTCTGGTAGCTTGAATATCAACCTTTAACTAATTGATATTCCCAGTTAAGGTAGCAGTTAAGGACTCAATGAGGGCCTTGAGATCCTCATTAGTAGTTGGCTTCTGAGTAGGATTACTCGTAGAAACATTAGCTTGTCCGGAATGATTAGGCATCTTTGATTTTCTTACGGGAGTATTTCCTGGGGAACATTCTCTCTTGGTAGTTTGTAGGCGGTTAAAAAATTCTTTTGTATCCACTTTAATAGGTGTAAGTGGAGATTTTTCCATTAAATTTTAATTATTATATTTAGTTATTAATAAATACTAACTAATTGGTGCTCAGCGCACTTTTATAATAAGCGTTAGTAATGTCAAAAAGCAATTTTTTTATTAAAGAAAAGTGTGGTAAGCACACTAGTTATATTAATTAACATATATATAATACGCTTTCTTATTGAAGGCGTAAAGCTAATAATATTTATATAAAGAAAATTAAATAATATTTTTATTTTAGCAATAACTTAATATCAGCATATATTAAGTTATTAAAAATATTAAAATTTTTAAAGTTTTAGGTTTTATAGGAGTTTATAAATTTTATTAACTTTAAGTTAAAAAATTACTAACACTAAAGCTTCGTAATTTTGTCAATTTTTGTTCTTTTTATACATGAACAATTTTAATTATTACATTTTTTAATTTTAATTAATTATTGTTTAATTATAAAATATTTAATTTTTATAAATTAATAATTAATAATTATTGTAAATAGTTAATAAATTTAAAAAAGATTATAATAATTTCAAAGATTAGAGATTTTATACTTTGAAATTTTTTCAAATTTTTCAAATTTTCGAATTTTAAAAAAATTTTTAATTTTTTCCATGTGTCCAAATTTTTTAAATTTTTATATATGTTGTTGTGACAGATACTTGATATCGTTACAAAATCATTTATTTTTATTTTCTTTATTTTTATTTTAAATATTAGATACAAATATTATCACTTTGTTAGGTTTTTCACTTCGGTTGGGTCAGAACGTACTATTTTACCCTAAACTGTTAAATAATTAAATAAATAAATACTATTTTAAAGAAAAATTTTTTTATTATTTTATTAGAGTAAATATTTAAATTAATGAACTCTCGAAATTCCTAATGATAGGAAATTTCTTGAGTATTTATACTATCTTTAATATTAAAGGAATACATTTAATATTTAATGCATGATTACTTGTTTATATTAATTAACTATTCTATAAATTAAATATATATTACTTATGACTTTTTCTTAAACTCGTTATATTTAATAATTATAAAGTCATTATAAATTATTTGTAGAAGGAATGATTATTTTATAATTTAATTTTAATTTCCTTCTTAATCAAATGAACAAAGATATATTAATTCAAACTTTAATAAATATAAAATCTTAATAATTATAAAATAATAATATCTCTTAAATATTATTTAATGTTTTATAACAAAATACTTCTTATTAATTAAATAAATAAAACATTGTTTAAATAAATAATCATGAATCCACTAACATTCATGACACACTTTCTATATTCATTTATAGAATTAAGATAATATTCTTACCATATCACTGTTTATTATTAAATTTAGAAACTTGTCCTAATTATAAGATACTAAGACTATGAGTCAAACTATCATAGGTTCGATTTATACTGTTTCCAGCAAAATTAATTTAGTAATTATTTTATATAATTAATGTTTTATTTCTTTAAATTAAATTATTTAATCAAATCAAATTAAAGATTTAGAATTATATATTTTATGATTGGATTATTTAAATATTTAAAAAAAATATAAATATCTATAAAATTAAAAAATAAAAATTTTCTTTTTTGTTTTTATTAACAAATAAAATTAATAAAAATAAATCAACAATATAAATTTTTAATAAACTATTTTTTTATATAAACTTGTTGGATCAATAAAGCTTCTTAATTAATATAAAATTAAGATAAGAAGCATTACAATAAAAACACCCAACAGAAATATAATAACACCTTTACACTGAATAGTAATATTCTTTATTTACTTTTGGGATATTCTTTATTTTCTTTAGATACTCTCCATTTATTTTTGGATACTCTTTATTTACTTTTGAATACGCTTTGTTTACTCTTAGACTCTTAGAAATACTCTTGGACTAATCAGGATAAATATTGAATTATTGAACTTCACGCTTTAAGAAAAGAAGATGAATTATCAAAGCAACTACGATGACGCCACTCTCAAGGATGGATTTGCTGGCGACAGTAGGTACCTCAAAGGCTTTTTGGCGAAACTCGAACTTATTTTTATGCTTTATCCTGATAGATACAATAATGATGAAGTTAAAATAGTCTATCTAATTTCAAGGTTATACGGTGATGCCATGAATTAGGTCGCAACAATGATTGATAACCACGACCCATGTTTAGGAGACTACGCCGCCTTTACTAATAGAATGAAAGCCTTTTATGGAGATGAGGATATTATTTTCAGCGTAAATCAAAAACTTAGAACCTTAAAAAAA
>MCFH01000226.1:0-13855 GCA_002104945.1 Piromyces finnis
TGAAACATTTTATAAGTTATCATGGAAAGGATTTGACAAATCCACTTGGATTTCTGAAGATCAGATTCCAGATAAACAATTAATACAAGAGTTTGAAAGAAACTCTAAAAAGTCAAATATAAGTCGAACGACTCCTCCATGAAAATTAGAAAGAATAAAGTTGGTAATCTAATCAAGCACAGATACCAACCATTTGTAATTGAAATTCCTTCGAGAAAAGATTCCTTATAAATTAATCTCGCAGGAGCTCGACTTAGAGAGAGAGATTGTAAAGATATCAAACGCCTCTGTTTGATATCTTTAATGTAACTTAAGCCACAAGTATTATTGTTTAAGTTACACAAATTATATTCAGAAAAAGAAATGAGACATAATTTATTTATTAATAATTAAAGTTTAAAACAAAATAAATTATTAATTTATTTTTAATGTTTAACAAGTAAATTAATTCTAATTTAATCTATTAATATTGTTTTAAACTTTAATTATTAATAAATAAATTATGTTCATTTTCTTTTTCTGAATATAATTTGTGTAACTTAAAAATAATACTTGTGGCTTAAGTTACATTAAAGATATCAAACAGAGGCGTTTGATATCTTTACAATCTCTCTCTCTAAGTCGAGCTCCTGCGAGATTAATTTATAAGGAATCTTTTCTCGAAGGAATTTCAATTACAAATGGTTGGTATCTGTGCTTGATTAGATTACCAACTTTATTCTTTCTAATTTTCATGGAGGAGTCGTTCGACTTATATTTTGACTTTTTAGAGTTTCTTTCAAACTCTTGTATTAATTGTTTATCTGGAATCTGATCTTCAGAAATCCAAGTGGATTTGTCAAATCCTTTCCATGATAACTTATAAAATGTTTCACCATTAACAGATTTCATCTTTTCAATTTTCTCTGGAATTTTTTCAATTAAATCTGTGTTAAGGAATGTTCCTCTTCCTACATTAGACCTGTCGTTAAATGTTTTCAAAGTATGGTTCTAACAATGAAACATGAAAGACTGGATGACATCTCATTGTCTTTGGAAGTTTCAATTTGAAAGCGAGAGAACTAACTTTTCCAATTATCTCAAATGGCCAAGCATTTGAGGTGCTAATTTCTCTTTAGGTTAGTTCCAGGAGAATCTTTCAATAACCATACCTTCTTTCCCACTTCGAATCCGGGGGAATCATTCTTTCATATCGGCATATTTCTTATATGTTTCTTTTGCTTTTTCTAAGTTTTCTTTTAATAATTTAAAGTTTTATTCATATCAATTACTCTTTGTTCAGCTCTACTAGGTCTATCATTAGCGGGAATTTCTAAGCTGAACTTTGGATGAAAACCATAATTAGCAAAGAATGGGGTTGATTTATAGATTGTTGTAAAGTTTATTATATGCAAATTCAGCAAATGGGATAAGATCAACCCAGTTATTCTGCTTTTTATTTATAAAACAACGGAAATATTGTTCTAATATGCCGTTCACCCTCTCCGTTTGACCATCTGTCTGCGGATGGTTGCAGTTGAAATGAATGATTGATATTAAGAAGGTCACAAAGTCTTGACCAAAATCAGAAGTAAATTGCGAGCCTCTATCAGAAATGATGGAATCAGGAAGACCATGCAAACGGAAGACATTGCAATAAAAGCATCAGCAGCAATCGAAGCAGTAGGAAGACAACGTAAAGGAATGGCGTGAGCAAATTTAGTAAATCTATCGACAACAACCATGAAGTTGTCATATCTCTGGACTTAGGAAGATCAACAATAAAATCAATAGAAATATCAGACCAGGGCCTACTGGAGTGTCCAAAGGGATAACAACCATAAGGCTTATGTCTGGGACTTTGGATTTGCAACAAGTCACGCAAGATTTAATAAAGATTTAACGTCTGAATGAAACCTTGGCCACCAAAAGTTTCTGGAAATCAGTTCAGTTTTCTTAATACCGAAATGACCAGCAGCAACAGAATCATGATGAAGTTCCAAAACTCTTGTCCTAAGAGATTTAGGAACATAAATAAGATTATTAATAACAAAAATCCTTCAATCAATAATAACTTTATCAATATTTTTAATAGGTGCATTACATGCAGAACCATTCATTTTAAATTGGACAATGAATTATACAAATCGTCATTTTTAAGTTCTAATAAAATAGAATCGATTAAGGTTTGTTATCGCTATGATGAAGAAATAGTAAGACAAGAAACATCAGAATTAATATTATTCACTAAATGTCACTTCTACGAGACAGGAATCAGGCTTCCGATTTCTTTCCAGCTCTATAAATGAGTTTAAATCAAATCTGGATAAGAACAAATTCCATCTAATTTGTCTCTGAGATAACATTTCAGGTTTTCTAGGAAATGTTAATTCTTGTGATCAGTATAAATTATGAACGGATGGCGTGCACCTCTAAATAATGACGCCATTCTTCAAGAGCAACTATAATAGCTAAAAGTTCCTTGTCATATATAGGATAGTTTCTTTGACAACTCGTCAAACTTTTAGAAAGAAATGCAATAGGATGTAATTTGCCGTCAAATCTTGAGAGAGAATATCCGACAGCATAATTACTAGCATCAGTTTCACCAATAAATTGTTTATTACTATCCGCATGTTTCAGAATAGGAGCTGACGTGAACAAGTTTTTAATAAATTAAAAGCGTCCTGATCTTCTTTCACCCAGTTAAAAGCAACATTCTTTCTAGTGAGTTTGTGAAGAGGGTTTGCAATTTAGCAAAGTCTTTAATAAAAATTCTGTAATAATTGCATAACCAATAAAAGACTGAACTCTTTAACATTCTTGGGAACCGGCCAATCGAGAATTGCTTTAACTTTATTTTCATCCATTGCAATCCATCCTTTGAAATGACATAACCAAGAAAAGTGGTTTTCTCACATCAAACTCACATTTTTCTAATTTAACATAAAGATTATTTTCAAGTAGTTTCTTAAGTACCTTTTTAACATGCTCATGATGTTCTTCGATATTATAGAATAAATAAGAATATCGTCAATATATGAGATAACAAAATCGTCTAAATAGTCACTAAGGACATCGTTTAATGAAGTGTGAAAAGTTGCAGGTGCATTCTTTAATCCAAAAGGCATAACCAGATATTCAAAATACCAATCTAGTACGAAAAGCCGTTTTGTATTCGTCACCTTCTTTAATACGAACAAGATTATAAGCGGATTTAAGGTCTAATTTAGTAAAAATCTTAGCATTTTTCACCCTATCCAAAAGGTCATAATTAAAGGTAAAGGATATGAATTACGAATGGTAATATCATTCAACTTTCTATAATCGATACAAAGTCTTAGGAGCCATCCTTCTTTTAACAAATAAAATTGGGGCACCAGCAGGAGACGATGATTTCCTAATAAAACCTTTATTTAAATTATCATCAATATATTTTTTAAGTTCCTCTCTTTCAACTTCAGTTAATGGATACAAAGGTCCATAAAATAAAGTCGAATCATCTTTAAGTTTGATTTCACAATCATAAGTCTATGAGGAGGTAACACTTCACAATTTTTTCATTAAACACTTCACTAAATTCTAAATATTGGGTTGGTACGGCGACCAATTTATCTTTATTAATATCTTTCTTATTATTATTATTACTACATGATTCGTTATCATATTACATGTTTCATTAATTTTTGTTACAATACATTTAACTTTTTATTAAAACTAATATATTCATCATCGCTATCATCTTCATCATTGATGGTTCTAACAGGCGGCCTTTAACATATTCTTTTTCTTCATTGTTTGGGACAGAGGGATCTACTTTCGGCTTTTTGGTCAAGCTTCGGTCGAGAACATCATGATCTAACTGATCATTCTTTGACTTCTTTCTTGGTTTTCTCTTTCTTTTGCCTTTATTACATGTCTGGCACAATAACCAGAACTAAAAGCGATTTTCTTAGAGTCGTAGAAAGCATTTGGATTATGCTTCTTTATCCACGGCAAACCAAGAATAACATCAACACCGGGGACTTGTAATCCATAAAGTTGAATTACTTCGAAGTGATTTTTGCAACGGAGCATGCACTTCTCAGTCCTTTCCCAAACACTAACAACTCATCACTAACACCTGAAACACGGAATGGTTCCACTTTTTCCAAATTAATACCAAGTTCTTCAGCAAGACTTGGATTAATGAAATTTAATTCAGAACCGGAATCAATTAAAACCTTAATTTTAACTTCCGAAACTTCATTGTACTCAAGTAAAAGTCCACAAGGTTTAAATCACTTTTCACTCCCTTGACTCCAACTTTGTAAATTTTTGGATTAACAATTTTTGGAGTCCTTTCTTTAACAATTCTTAACACTTTTCTGGGCTTTACTCTATTAGGACAATTAAACTTAAATGTCCCGGTTGTTTACAAAGAAAACATAACCCCTTTTTCTTTTCTTCTTCAAAATTGTCTATGTTTCATTGTAATTTTACTTGATCCTTGGATATTCACATACCTTTTGCGTTTATTTTCTCTACTAATTCTAAATACATCCACATCCATAGGATCGTTAGCCCTTCTACCATTAAATAAAATTCACTTAGAGAATTTCTTTTCATCATATCTTCAACTAAAATAGT
Organism: Piromyces finnis; assembly: GCA_002104945.1. Lineage (NCBI taxonomy): Eukaryota > Fungi > Neocallimastigomycota > Neocallimastigomycetes > Neocallimastigales > Neocallimastigaceae > Piromyces > Piromyces finnis. The sequence continues at coordinate 4,609 of MCFH01000226.1, forward strand.
TGAAGAATCAATTGTTCAATTGAAGTTGGGTTTGATTCAATGAAAGCCAACTTCTCCCTAAGTGGTGGTAATAAACCTTTCAGAAACATGTAGATTTTTGCGCTATCATTAAAGCTTGAATTTTGGCTAATACGTTGAAACTCGGTAATGTAATCTAATACCTGACCAAGTTTCCTTTGGCGAAGATTATTAATTTCCGTTAGCTACAACGGTATCGTATCTATAACTGCCAAAATTAGCCTTCAACCTATCTACAAATTCATCATAATGATTTAAAACCCCACTATTATTCTTCATCAACACTGAAGCCCATTCCAAAGGTTTACCAGAGAAGTATGATATAACGAATTCGACCTTGACTCGATCTGTATTATACAGTGTCGGTCGAGTACGAAATACCAACTCAACTCTGGTTAAAATCCATCCAATTCTCTTTGTTTACCAGAAATATCGGTGGAGCATTAATAATGTTCCCCGAATTCCCAGAAACACCCACAGTCCTATCACCCATCTCTAAATTTAAACTTTCAAACTCACTAATTAAGGCCTCCAACGTAAACTATTAAATAAAATAAAAAATGTTTTCTTACTACTGTTTCAAGTAAGTAATCTAATTTTTTTTCTTTTTTTTTTTTTTTTTTTACACTAATACAATCTATTTAAATACAAAAGTTATTCAAACACGTTCTGCAAAGCAGTGTCGAACAAGTTTTGTATCTATATATTGATTCCTTCGGTAGAATTCCTTTAACAAGGGCAGCAACAGAGTTTAACCTATAATTGTTTCAGTAATTCTTCTTCTATGGTAGCAACCAAGTTCTTCTATAAATTCTTCTTCTGTGGTAGCAACCAAGTACTTCGGTAGATTCTTCTTCTATGGTAGCAACCAAGTTCTTCTATAAATTCTTCTTCTGACAGTAGTAGATATCCTAACGTACTCTTGAAGTAGTTAGGTAATTGTTATTGTAATGGCGACACAGAAAGAATAGATTAGGATATCTATTCTATTACAATAACACTAAATTTAAAATAAAAATAAAAAATTGTTTTATTAAAATATCTTTTATTATAATAGAATTTTAATAATAACAATTACATCGATAAAATGATGAAAAATATCTTCTATTTATATTTTTCCTAAATACATTTATATTATATTATAACTATTTATTTCTTATATATTATTTAAAATCTACACTAAAATCTTAATTATTAATAAATAAATTATGTCTCATTTTCTTTTTCTGAATATAATTTGTGTAACTTAAACAATAATACTTGTGGCTTAAGTTACATTAAAGATATCAAACAGAGGCGTTTGATATCTTTACATTATCAGCTTCCTTTAATATATTGAACTTTTGATTTTTATTAAGCATTTGGATTTCTGTCATATTCCTCTTAGTTATCATTTTTTTACTATTATTTCTATATTATTTGGTGTTTCCATAATAGTTTCTTTTTGCTTAAGAGTTTTTGAAGTTTCTTCTATTTTATTAATCTTTGTATTTCCATCATCTTCATTATTTCCTCCTTTCTATTAATGTTTCCTTTATTGCCTCCATTATTTTTATTGTTTTCCCTCATTATTTTATTTCATTAGTTGTGTTACTTTATTATTTTGTTGTCATTTTCTTCTCTGCTTTCTTCAACATAGCTTATTTCATTTGGTTATCATTATTGTATAATATTTCGTTACAATTATATTCACTTTCTTCTTCTGAGTCGATATCCATTATTCTTCTTCTTCTATCTCTGATTTCTTTCTTCTTTTGCTTTAATATATTAATTTTGGTTGGTTCAAAATGGAAGGTTTTATTATTGATTTATTAGTATTATTATTTATTTTTATCTAATAGTTTAATAGATGTGTTTTTATTTTTGTGAAGCACATTTATTGTATTTAGATTTTGATTTGGACGTGCAATTTTGTTATATAGGGAGATTGCATACTCCCATCAATTAGTTTAAATAATTTTCTTCATCATAATTCTCAGGACATTCGAAGTCTTGATGACCAATACGTAAGCAATTTGCACAGAAGTTTATCTTAAGTTCTGACAATTTTTGCGTTAACTCTTGAATTTCGTCGTTGTTGTCAGCATTATTTTTAAGTATATTTCTCTTTCTTCCATTCTGTTATTGAATTGATTTCTATATAATAATTACTTCTTTGTTCATTATTAATATCTTATTATTGTAATTATTATTTAAATTATCATTGTTGTTGTTATTTTGATAATATTTATTATAACCGTTTTTATTGTTAGGATAATCATAATTTGGTACATTATTATAAATTCTGTAATTGGATTATTATTTGGATTATTGAAGTTAGAGACATATCTGTTACTATTATTATAATTTCTATATATGTTGTGATTATTATTGTACATCTTCTTAATTCTATCATTGTTGTCACTTGTATTTGGTAGTAAATAAGATGTACTAGTTTTATTCTTTGTGTTGTACATAATTCACTATGATCTGTATTTTCTTGAAATTTGCTAAACTTATTAATTTATTGAATTTTTCTTTGTTTGTTCCAGAGGGTATTGCCTTTCCTTTATTTCTTTCATTAGGTTCATTATCTTCTCTTTCTTCGAAGTTATCTTCATGGCGTCTTCTAGGGTTGTTGGTTCTTCTTCCATAAGATTTTCATATATTTTTCCCAGTTCCTGAAAGCATTAATATAATAAGACGTTATAATTAATTCTGATAATGTGACGGTTTTATTTATTTGATTTAATAATTCCGTGAATCTTAAATCAAATTCAGAGATACTTTCATCTTTTTTATTGTAATAGAAGAGAGTTCTAAGATTTTTGAATTCTTGGAGGATGTTTTCTTGTAATGTTTACTGAGATTCTTTAAAATTGTCTCATAGTTATCTGGACTGCTTTTGTTTAAGGAATTATATACAATTGTTCTGGCCACATTCGCAGTTATTGCTAGTAAATAATCAATTTTTTCTGCTTCTTCAATGATTTTGAATGTAGAACACCAATGGTCAAAGGAGAATTTCCATGAGTCAAAAGATATATTTGATTCGCCTAATATAGGTAATCTATTGAAAGTAATAATTTTGTCTGGTTGTCCATTTCTGTACTATTATTATGTTATTTCTTATATATTTTATATTTAAATAATTTCCTATTTTATTAATTATTATTATTTCTTATTTTTGTTTATTAATTAATTATTGTTGATATTATTGATAATAATTATTGTCTATACTATTATTAAATGATAAATTTTTATTATAATTTTATTATTATCTTAGAATATGATCGTCAAATATTGTATTTTCAATATTATTACTAATTATTATTAATTATTACTAATTATTAATCATTAATTATTTATTATTATTATTTATCCTTTTATATTTATTATTATTATTCAATGTTTAGTAATATAATTATTTGTGAATGTTATTTACTAGTGTTTTAACTATTTTATTTATGATTATATAATTTCAATTTATATATATATATATATATTTATATTTTTTATATTCTATTACTTTAATATATCTTGCATAATATAATTTATTTATTGTTAATTTTAATTTAATTATCATATCAAGTCACATAACAATTTATATATTTAAAATATTATTATTATTATTTGTATATTTTATATTTCAATTGCTCGATTGATGTATATAAATCACTTATGTAAATGTATTTATATAATTTCATATGTTTATTATAATTGTTATTAAATATTATTATTCACTATAAATATATTTTATTCAATAACATATTTTTTTTTTTTTTTTTTTTTGTTTTATATATATTGTAATGAGGTATATCTAATGATAAGGGTTAGACTAGAAAATCATTAAGGTTAGATTAATGAAAATTTCATAATTATATTTTTATAACCAATCATTAAGTAATAATTCACTTATCAAATTGTATTAAAAAAAAAAAAAAAAAAAAAAAAATAATTTCATGTATAAAAGAGAGAATAAGAAAGATAAAATAGTTCTTTAGTGTTTTTATTAATAATAATAAAAATTAGTTTTTTTTTTGTTTCGTCTTTAGTTTGATAATACACTGACCTAGCGAGTTAGTCGTATTATAATAATAAATTTAATAAATAAACATTATTAAAAAAAAAATACATATATTTGATACATTAGAGTGTGTGTGTTTATTATTATAATATTTCGTTACAATAAAACACTCTAAGAAAAAGATCGCTACCTCAGTGCCTCGTTTATTTGCTTACTTCTAATTTTTTTATGGATAACTCTGCTGATTTGAAGAACGGTTTTGATGGCAACCGTCGCTACCTGAAGGGATTCTTAGCCAAAATGGACATGATCTTTATGATCCATCCTGGAAATAGGAAGGGACGATGGAGAAAAGGTCTTCTACGTCGTTAGTCGCCTCTACGGGGATGCAATGAATTGGGCTGCTACCTTGATTAACAACCATGATCCTTGGCTTACAGGATTATGGCGCCTTTGTTGGAAAGCTGAAGGCTGCTTTTGGTTTTCAGGATATGGTCTATACTGCCAACCAAAAGCTCAAGAAGATCAAACAACATGGCCTATCCATACTCAAGAGTATATCAAGGAATTTAACTACTATGCTGATGAATCCACTTGGAATGAACAAGCCAAGATGGATGCTTTTGTTGATGGGTTGGACGATAGAATCGCCACCCATATCCTTCAGATGTTTCCTGGCCCTTCTACCTTGATAAACTTACAAACAATAGCCAGTCGTATAGGAAGTAGATTGGCATGCCACCAAGAGGAAATAAACAGAAGATCCAATAGAAGTTTCCGTTCTAAACAAAGCTCCAATCCCGCTCCTCAGAAAGATCTACAAGTAAATCCACTCAGCCCAAAAGGAAAATAATTTTGGCCCCATTTCAAGTGAAGAACGTAGCCGCCGAATGAAAGAGAATCTCTGCTTATATTGTGGTAAACCTGGTCACGATTATCTGAATGCCCTATTAGAACCAAAAAGGAAAACCATAACTAATAATGCTGGGGTCCATGTTTTGAATGAAAAGAAAAATCCACTCGACTTTCGGATAACTCCTCTTTACCTCAAACTGTTATCGATGTTGATGTGTTCTCCATACAAATCTGTCGAACTAAAGTTCCTTAGATAGTGGTCACAATTCTGTTTGATAGACCACGCCTTTGTTAAGGCCCATGAGATCCCTATAATTACCAAAGTAAATGCCCCAAATTATAGGTATCGGAGGTCACCAAAAGATTATCGGCCAGACTGGCCTATAACTGTGGAACACATGAATCACTCATGCCAGTTACAATTTACGTCGTAGAATGCCTTCTTACTGTTGTATTCTTGGCTCTGATTGGCTGGCCTTCACAATCCGACAATCATTTTGCTAGTAAGGACGTTTCCTATCATTCTGAAACTGTAAGGAAAATTGCTTAAGGAAAGAATCTGCTAGCTTACCACTTCTGAACTCGAAGACCAATCGAAGGACGAAATGTCAGTTGAAATACACCTGAATACCCTTTCAATGTATTCACTTGTTTAGAAGAACCTGAAGTTGAGTCACCCCAAATTCCAATTCACTACTCTCAACACTCCAAAGTGTTCGAGGAAAGCTCGCTGATAAACTCCCTCCTCATCGCCCGTACGACTGTAGAATAACCTGAAGACCAAATAGCAACTTGTTTATGGTCCAATCTACCGACTTACTGAGAAAGAATCAAAGGTATTAGAAGAAACCATTAATGAAAATTTAAAAAAGGGTTTATCCGCAAATCCAAATCGCCAGCTGGTGCTCCCGTTCTGTTTGTCCCGAAGAAGAGTGGAGAACTTCGTATGTGTATCGACTACCGCCGCTTGAACGAAATCACCATTAGGAACTCGTACCCTCTCCCATTGATCCAAGACATGTTGGATCATCTAGGAAAAGCTAAGGTGTTCTCGAAGTTAGATCTTCGATCCGCCTATAACTTGGTAAGAATCAAAGAAGGCGATGAATATAAGACCGCCTTCACCTGTCAATTTGGCCATTTCGAATATCTGGTAATGCCTTCGGTCTCAAGAACGCTCCTGCAGTCTTCCACATTTTATTAACGACGTTCTTGAAGCATTATCGGTAAATTCGTCTTTTCGTATATTGACGATATTATCATTTTTTCTGATAATATAGCCGAACATCATGAAACGTCAATGAAGTCCTTCGTGACTCGAAGAAGCCGGACTGTACGCTAAACTTGAAAATGTCTATTCGACTCTCCTGTCTTGACTTCCTTGGTCATAGAATCTCTGCCTCTGGTATCGGAATGGACCCTATAAGGTGAAAAGCCATTGCGGAATGGCCGACTCCTAAATCGGTCCATGAACTACAATCTTTCCTAGCTTAGCCAACTATTATCGTAGATTTATTCCTGGCTTTGCTAAGATTGCTCACCCACTCCACCAACTTTGCAAGAAGAACACCGCCTTCGTTTGGAACGATACCGCTCAAGATGCTTTTGATGCTTTGGTTAAGCATTTTATTAGTCAGCCTATCCTTGCATATCCTGATGTTGACCTACCTTTCGTTGTCGAAACCGATGCAAGCAGCTTCGCCATAGGTGCTGTATTGTCTCAAGTCAACAAGTCCGACAATATTCTTCACCCTGTTGCGTTCTTTTCTAGATCCCTTACAAACCCGGAGAAGAACTACCCTATCTATGATAAAGAACTTTTGGCTATCGTCGCGTCCTTAGAAGTGTGGAGACATTTTTTGAAAGGTGCGAATCATCCTTTCAAAATTATATCAGACCACAGAAACCTCCTTTTTCAGAAGAAACCGGAGAAGATGACTCAGAGATTAATTAGATGGTCCCTTTTCCTTGCTGAATTCGATTTTGTCATTGAATATCGCCCTGGTTCCTCGAACGGGAAAACCGATGCCTTGTCAAGAAGACCTGACTATCTTGATCACTCTTGCAATTCCGATTCTAATAACTCTGTCTTTCGTCCCGAAAATTTCAGCTCCTGCTTTGCTTCATCCACTCCTTCTTCTCTTCTTGAAAAAATTGCTCTCTCTTGTAAACTTGACAAATTCTTCATTGAGACTTCTAATCAACTTCTCAATGATAATTGTTCTTCTGACTACAAACTTAGTAACAACGTCCTCCTTTTCCAAGATAAAATCTATGTTCCTAATGATTGCCGAGTTGAAATTCTGTCTTCTTGTCATGACTCCCCTGCTGCCGGCCATTTTGGTATTTCAAAAACTTTATCCTTGATTTCCCGTAACTACTGGTGGCCCAAAATGTATCAGGATGTTAAGGACTATGTCCGTTCTTGTGAGGTCTGCTGTCGTTCGAAATCCTCTAGACATAAACCTTACGGGTTATTATCCACTCTTCCTTTAGGTGAACGTCCCTGGTCTTCCATTGCTATGGATTTTATCACTGACCTCCCCTCTTCTCGTGGATTTACCTGTATCTTCGTTGTCATTGATCGATTGACAAAAATGGCTCACTTTATCCCTCTTGAAAAAGTTCCCACTGCTGAACGTGCTGCCGAAGCTTTCATTAACAACGTCTTCAAACTTCATGGATGCCCCTCCGACATTGTTCTCGACCAAGGTTCTCAGTTCACTTCAAAGTTTTGGAAGAAATTCTTTGCTACCCTCAAGATTGATTTGAAATACTCTTCTGCTTATCACCACCAATCCAATGGCCAGACGGAGAGAGTGAACTCCGTTGTAGAACAATATCTACGCTGCTTCTCAAATTACAAAGGCACTAACTGGATCGAATACTTAAGCCTAGCTGAATTTAGTTACAATAATTCAGTTCAAGAATCTGCAAAACAAACACCCTTCTTCTTGAACTATGGTTTCCATCCTAATTTTAATCCAACAATTCCAACAACAAGTGAAGTTCCAAGAGCTGAAGAATACACAAAAGAATTAAAAGAAATTATCAGCACCCTCAAGAAAAACCTTTCGGAAGCCCAAAAGAAACAAGAACATTTCGCCAATAGACATAGACAACCAGGCCCGTCATTCAAACCAGGAGAAAAGGTATGGTTAATCAATAATAATTTAGTTAAGGGAAATAAAAAATTCACCCCTCGGAAACTCGGTCCCTATGAAATTGAACAACAAATATCAGAAGTCTCATTTAAATTGAAACTCCCTGGTAACATGAAGATTGATCCGGTATTCCATAAATCATCTCTCGAGCCTTACTTCGAAGGGAAAAGTACAAACCGAAAAGTTCAACCTCCACCACCTGTCATTATAAACGAAGAGGAGGAATACGAAGTAGAAGAAATTCTGGACAAAAGAAGACGCTATAACAAAACTCAGTACTTGATCAAATGGAAAGGATATCCTATTTCAGAAGCCTCATGGGAACCCGAAGAAAATCTGAACTGTCCAGCAAAGCTAAGAGAATTCAACAAGACCCATTAAAAAAAAAAAAAAAAAAAAAAAAAAAAAAAAAAAAAAAAAAAAAAAAAAAAAAAAAAAAACTAATAATAATAAAATTAACTAATTTTCATTAATTTTTAGACACAAATGAGGGATATTAATTTTTAGAATAAACTTAACCGATACCGTTTTGGCGAAGCTCCCATAGGGATTTACTGGACTTACAAGCGTACCAAGAACAAGTACTATCAAACGGCCATATTGGAACCTTGCCTATGAAACCTCTAGTACTTGTTGGACATACTTTAGTCTTGGCGCCAACCCGCCTTACATCAAAGTTACTCTACCAACCCCGACTTCGAACCCACAACCTTCTAGTTCATTGCCAACTACTCGACCATTGTACCACACCTTTTAATTCTCATATGAAGTCAACTGCCTATTTAAAAAAAAAAAAAAAAAAAAAAAAAAAAAAAAAAATTATTAGCTTATAAATTCGTCTGGAATCCGAATTTAGAGGAGGAGCTTGTAATGAGGTATATCTAATGATAAGGGTTAGACTAGAAAATCATTAAGGTTAGATTAATGAAAATTTCATAATTATATTTTTATAACCAATCATTAAGTAATTAATTCACTTATCAAATTGTATTAAAAAAAAAAAAAAAAAAAAAAAAAAATAATTTTCATGTATAAAAGAGAGAATAAGAAAGATAAAATAGTTCTTTAGTGTTTTTATTAATAATTAATAAAAATTAGTTTTTTTTTTGTTTCGTCTTTAGTTTGATAATACACTGACCTAGCGAGTTAGTCGTATTATAATAATAAATTTAATAAATAAACATTATTAAAAAAAAAATACATT